>JAHZNC010006666.1:0-35988 GCA_027744095.1 Zhuqinia jingwanae | reverse complement strand
TAGGACCATTGAATTGAAGCTTTTGAGTATAATATATGTATTTGTTATGCAAAGACAGTTTAACACTAACAATGTGAAGAGATGAAGGAATCAGTCAGGAAAAGATGTATAATGTTGCGTGTTTAACATGTATACACATGAAACCGTTTAAAACCACACTGATATATATATATGTTATGTATGTATAAAAGATAGATTGTATATTCTACAATTTGTATATTATATTTTGTAGGGAGGAAAGAATATTATAAGCATGTATTATGCTCAAAAAATTGTTCATCCCTGTTGCATGATTTAATGGGAGAATACCTACATACATGTATAGGTATAAACGCTGTATTAACATTACCACCTGCTTGGTTTAAGTAAGGGCTTACATGATATGATAGCTTTTTTTTAACTACCTGTGGTTGTTGGATTACCCGACGTGTTAGCAATAAAATAGATGCATGCACAGCACGCAGGTGTACTTACGTGAGTCAACTTTAAACCACACAGGTCAAAGCTATTGTCAAATATTTTTTGGTTATTATTATTATTGTCTTCTACTTAGCAAGTATATAGTCTCATGGGATGATGATGGGATGATGTAGGGATGTCTAGAGTTTTATTTTTCTTCGTACTTAAATGTTTATCAAACCATCGAAAACAACACTGCATTTTAATAAGTACCAAGAAGACAGAGATTAGCAAAATGAACTTTTTTTATAGGATTCCATTCTATGAAGTCATCATTCAAGTAGTATTAAGGAATGGCCTGTAGTACTAAATATATCGATTGCTAATATCTACGTACCTAATACTAAATATAATGTAATTTTTATACATTTTATGCTCATCTATTATTCATTGCATGTTCAAGTATTCTTATGTGTAGTCCTTTTGCCTCTACTACTACTGCTGCCAATAACCTATCTTGTATCTTAAACAAATGTGAAACGAAACGAAATTCTTTGAATCATTATTCATTGTTTATGATACTCTTTTTTTTGAGTGTAGGTAGGGATTGTGCATCAAAAGAGATCTCATGCATAATCTTCACAATAATGAGCGAAAAGTTAAGAAAAAATCTATTTTATGAAGAATCAAATAACAAGCAGTTGTAGTTGTAGTAGCAATGATAATAATAATAGAAGCGATTACTTTTTTTTTCAAAGATGTAAGTAAAAAAAGCAACACCTGCGCTTTCTTGTCTTATCTTTTGCTTGTAAAAAAAATCTGTAAAAATAAATAAATCTCTAAGCGCATTATTATTAGTTTAGTGACACTCTAATTCCAAAATGGTATATGTTTTTTTCATCCGTAGTAAACTATCCCCATTATATATAAATGATAGTTGTTTAAATTGTAAAGTGTGTAAAATAATACGCATATAGCTTCTTCTACATGCACAAACTGGCAACGGCAACAATAAAAAAGCATGTATGTACAATTTCACTATTATGTATGTATTATCTTTTGCAAAATCTTATTGTAACCATATTATGCAACAATAAATATAGTGAAAGAACGGGTCTTAAAAAAAGGCGAGCATTATTCATTCACAGCAAAATAGTATATACACGTTTTTTGGTTAAATAATACACAAAAAAGAGCGCAGCATAGTAGCATTTGCAACGTCACGTCGTCGTCAGCGGCATTAAAAAAAAAGAAGGAAGACAAGGGAATACTATAAAAAGGTAGATTATATAAAGCGCGTATATATAAGTGTGTGTGTGTGTATTAAATGAAAATAAGAAGCATATCAGTCAACAGAGAATAGAAATGAAAACGAAAAGCCTTTTTTTACAGCATTTTTTTCAACGCATTATAAGCACAGTAATGTTATTATTATCACCAAAAACTAACAATACACACAGGATGGCTTTTTTATGTTCATTTTGATCTTGTTTTTTTACTACTCACTCTTGTTAAAGTCCTGTTGAGCTGCACTTAAACAATAAGTACATAATATCGTACTTATTATTATAATACGCAGGCCTAAAACGCAGCAGAGGAGGACTTTAATCACAAATAGCTCTGTACCAGGTCGACGTATCCAATTTTTATAGATCAAAGAATGGAATACTACTTCGTCTGTATCTGTCTGTATTCTATACAACTGGATAGAGATGCTGCGCTCTGTGTGTGAGCTTCATATCATACAATTTATTCACCTATCTGTCACGCACTCTGCACTGTGTTATATAAACCTTTTTTTACTTATCATTGCATTTATAATACATACCCTTTCAATATCGTCATCCATTGTATTGTTGGTTGATATTGTCAATGAGGTACATTTTGCCCTTTATTCACCCGGACACCTTTGCTACAAAGCTACAATAAACATACCACCATATTATTGTGGTGGTGGCTTTGTTGGACATTACAAATACAATCCGAATGCATATCCAAAAAAAATGGTAGAAATATTTACACATATATACGTAGATATAAGAGCGACTGACTGCCACCCCTTCCTTCCTTCTCCATTCCATGTATCAAACTAAACTATATAGTCAATCTAAACGGGATGGTGATGCGATGGATATTACGTTTGGTTCATTTATGTATGTATAATAATAAGAATGTTTATATACCAGATTTACCAGAATATATGTAATACCTGTTGCTGTATATGCAAGCCCAAACAACACAGGTATGTAGGTATTGTATATTTTCTGTTAAATTCAACTTTACTTATGCTTGACAGTTAACCAGCTCTTGGCTTGTTGGCCTGTGTACATATTCATGAAGCGCAACAATCAACAAAACTTACTTGCTTCACTTGATATGAGTGACGCTTTCGGCTCGGCCCAACAGCACACAAAAAAGTCACAAGTAAAAAAAAAAGAGTAATCCCAGTACCAAACAGCTTATATGATGATGACTGAAAACTCTATAATGCATTCAATTTTTTTTTCTTGGTATTATGATATGAACAACGATGGAGGAGAAGCGATGAGATTCAGTTCAGCAGAATCATAAGCTGAAATATTTTTGCTGCTGCTGCTGTTGCAGCTTTTTAGTATCCCTCTCTGCATACTTGCGTAGAAAAAACAACAAACTCAGCAATGCAATCCGAGTTACCATTACTGCTCGGCTGCTGTATTGTACATTTTTTTCAACAAACAAAAAAAATTCCAAAAGGCTACACTGACAATAACAATGCAATCTCCACCATAAATTCCATGTAATAGCCCAAAGAAATCTTGTCGTATATAGTAATGTTATGCATGTATGTATGCACAACAATACACTGTCTGCTGCACACACACACACCTGTTGTTGGATATATAATAAAAAATCAGTCCCAGAATTAACAGAATCATCATCATCATTATTTTCATCCTTTCGTTGAGTAGAATACATAATGCCATAAAAATCTGTATGTATTCAAACAGAGTCTCAGGTCTGTTTCAACTACTGTCAGAAAGAACGCTGCTTTTTATAAACACCTTGGATTTGAATCTGTTTCGGTCATTTAAAAAATATATATTATATACCTACCTAAATATATACATAAATTTATATATTCAAAAGTATATAGGTACAAGAACCTTCATTCATCATTAAATCGTCGTCATCATCATCATCATCGTCATCGTCAACATTACCACCAATATCATCATATTAGACAGAAACCGTACATTTTTGCACTATCCCATTATAATCATTTCTTCAAATACCCCGTCATCCTAGTCTTTTTTAGTGTTTTGACTTTTCCTCTCCGGCCAATCCAATCGTTAACTAAAAAATTATAATTTCTTGCTCCCTTCCTTATACTTACTCTTACTCATTCATTATTACCTGCTCCTGCTCACTCACTGGGTTGTCTTCTCATCACATCTTCCTCACGTAACTGCCGAATATAAAAGAAAACTTATGTAAAAAAACCTGTGTGTACTATTGTGCTTTTGTGCATCAAATCCTAGACATTCTTATGATTAAACAACTTTTTTTTTTTTTTTTTTTTTGAATATTTTCTAAAACACGACTTTTTATACATTCTTTATATCGTGTTTTGTGTATGTTAAACCGTGCTTCAGGTCCTAATTTTTTTTATATACTCACACAGACACACACTTGCACTTACAGATATCATGCTCTATCACATCTCCACATGCAAATTTGTAATCATCATCAAAAGAAGCAGAGAGTGAGAGAGATTATTTTAATGTGGAAGAATTAGTAGCAAAAGAAGAGAGAAAAAGATTACAAAAAAATGCTGCCGTTTTATTGTTTCTGTTGCTGCTTATTTTTGTGAATCGTTCTTTTATTTAAAGAAAAAAGTTTCTTCTCTTTTTACTCAAGACTCATGTAGTAAGTAAGTAAGCAAAAGCCTTCTTTTAAATCATCGTCATCGTTTGTCTTTTGCATGACGGATACAAATATACTTTACTAAAAGCCAAACTAAATTTTTTTTGTTTAAGTTTGATATTTAGGTGCATAATTTAATGCATATATAGTAATCACATCACAAGTCAACAGATATATATATCGTGCGCAAAAAAAGCAATTTTTAACAATGATCCTTGAAAAGAATATAATATCATACTTCCTTATTATATGTGCATGAGAAATTCAAAAATGGATTTTTAAAAAAAAACACTGCATTTGTCTTGACTGAGTAAGTCAGTTTTACTAACTCTGTTTTGTGTTCTTATAACATGTAAAAAATGTAAATTCCTTTTTTTCTGTTCAACTTTTAAACTTGAAGACACACACACACACACACACGTAGTAACAATCAACATTTATAATGTTATTATATCCGTCATGTAACACCGTGCCAAAATGTGATCATACTTATAAGTATCTAGTAGTAGCAAGGAGAAGAATTTCATCATGAAGGGGAGTTTAGAGATTTTTGCTTTGAAATCATCATCTTTTTTTTTATTATATTTTGTTTGCTTGCTATTAAATTGTGATTATATCCCTGTGAATCTTCTTAAGGACGCTTCCACCAAAGTTCCATCAACAACAACAACAACAACAGTGTTGTGTTGTATGTGTATACAGGTAGTTGTAATATATCTGTTATCTGTTGAACTTGATAGTGTATGTGATGTACATATAGATAGAACGATATATAATAAATATAGAGGCATATTCCTATATATACACATATTATACTTATTACCTAAATATGTCCTACAATTTACAAGTTGTTATTACCGTTGCTTATTGTTTAAAACTGCAATAATCTCTCTCCATCTATTTTTCTAGGACATTATTGTGAACATCGTAAAAAAATAAGTTTTTAGCACTGGTCAATTTTATAGCTTTTATATCATTTCTCGGCAATACACACGCAACCCCGCAATGTGTATATGGAATGTAATTTTGTTTTATAAAGGAGTTTCATCTTTTAAAATTATTCGCATTCCCTAACTATAGCACCTGGCAGGCTTGCAGAGACTCATTGAAACATAATAAAACAGTACTTTTTTTATTGTTTGACAGCATGTAGAAAAAAAAACGGCTCCATTGGGGAAGAGCTTATATGTAGCTTTACGAGTGACTAATTTAAATCCCCGGTCCCATATAATATATATTATTATTATTATGCAGGATAGTATCAGAATATATATATAGGCTTTCTTTGTATCAGATAGTATAAGTATAAAAGGAACACACAAACTGATATATATCCTCGGTGGTGTCCGTCCACTTTTATTATTTATTACTGCCGTTGACATTACAAATTCAAAAAGTGACAATAGAGAGATATAAAAGAAGCCTTAGATGCATTGCATACACACTTGAAAGAAAAAAAATTGCCTGAAGGGATAATATGATGAACGCGAATGAATAGATCCATTAGCGCATAGACGAAGAAGCTCAGAAAAAAATACATATTCTTTTTTATCTGCTCACTAAAAAAAATTGTGCGATGTGATGTGTGTGTGTGTGTGTGCACCGTGTAGCACTAACCATCAAAATCGTCAGCCCTCCCTAAAAATTTATTATGATGATGCTATTTAGCAAGAGCATCAACATCATTGCCATCTTGTGCATCATGCACTTGTAGCATAATATTATTAGAAGTTTGTACTCAACAACTAAAAAAGTAATGATCATTATTCGGGGAGATCTCAAACGTGAAATTTGCACAGTAAAAAGGATTTTTTAAATATCTTGTCATTGTGAATAAAAAGAGTTATCCCAGCGACAAGCGCAGCAGCATCCAAGTGACGGTCCCTTCTTGTTTGCATTTATTTACGAGAAAAGTTTGAATAGCGTGTAGTAATATATAAATGCATGTATATGCATGTGTGTGTTGTGTGTGCAATAAGCCAATTTTGATGATAATATAGGTAGATGACTCGACTAACAAATTATGTGTATATATGAGGAGGAAATAACGATGATTGTGTGATTTGACAGGCATCAGCACAAGTGGGGAAAACGGTGTGGGTGGTATCACAAGAAACGGTTTGTCCTTTTTGATGGTGTGTACAAAGAATGGTGACGACGGTGAGTTTTGGTGAGAGAGGATGATGTTGATGGGGATGACGATGATGACAAAACTTTGAATTGAAATGTAAATGGGAACTTGATAGGACATACGTCATCCTGCCTTTTTTTCAAAAGTTAATATATATTTGAATTGTGTGTGTATCAGAAATCATGTACAAACATGTGAATTAGTATTTGTGTGCATGCAAATTAATATTCCCCGACAAAACTGTTGAGTGTTTTAACTGTGTCGCTTGAGAAGAGCGAGAAAATAAAAACGGGTGTTCATTTTTTCGGCTGTGATTATAGACTACATCCTTGTTCTTTAATAATAGACGCTACTAATTACCGTAACAATGCTACTCCCCAGTAGTTTTTACACCACGTCCATCTACAATTCACCTGCAAACTGGTCAACGGAGCTGTCGCTGATGAAAATTAGCCACGGTGCAAATCAACAGTTTGTTCTGCTAAATTATTATTATAACTAACATACACGGTGCGTTTACAACACAATATAATGTGGGAACTCTCCACAATCCCTTCATCATCATCGAATAATCATCATCATCATCATCATCATAACCACCACCAAGATAAGATCGAAGTTTCGTCCACAAGTCAGCCCCCTCATAACCGCCGCTACACAATGCCTGAGTCAAGCATAACCAATTTCAGCAATAATCACCGAATGCACTCATCTGCAGCAGCGGCGGCGGCGGCTGCGCCCTTGGAAGACCTCCATGCTTGGTCAATTTACAGACAAAACCTCAACTCGGATTTTACAGATTCTGCACTAGGGAGCGACGAGCGGTCTCCTTTACCCTACGGAAATTTCCAGTTGAGGGAACAAACGGTACAAAGTATCCTGAGACATCCGAGGCTAGCCCCTCGATCTGAGTTGGGATCCAACATGTACGCTTACCTCAAGTTTGGCTTGCCTCGTGTGTTTCCTCCGAATGGTCACAGTGTTAGAAAGGATAACTCGAGTGGTTACGACTCAGAGAACGAGCATCATGCCATAAACCATAGCCGCAATGGTGGACTGGGTAAAAAGTCGCATCATCATTCCAGAAGCAAGTCTGTTGAGGGAATGGCGTCTCATGAGGTGAAAGTGTCACGAGCCCGATCAGAGACTGATTTGATCGATGGGCTGATACCCAATCGGTTTGGGGGTAATAGACATATGAGGAGTGCCACGAGTGAAACTAATTTGGGTGGAGGAAGTAATCATCATGTGTCCAAAGCAGGTTCTCAGGTTTCACTAGTGTCGAGAAGTACTCACCACACAACACATCATCATGGAGTAACCATGCCTGATGGACATCATAGCAGGGCAAGCGGAGCTGCAATGAGTGCAAGAGGAGGTTTTAAATCTAGTGGCCATACTAATAACGCATTTTTGGATGATGTGATGAGCTCAAGATCGGAAGATCATGGAGTCTTAGTGCCGTATGCATATCCCCATTTACAAATTAGAGGACTGTGCTTTGAAGTGCAAGGAGTGAGAGTGTTGGATGGTGTGAGTTTGGATTTACACGGGGGTGAAATGATGGGAGTTATGTCTACCGTCGGTGAGTTTAATTATTTGTCATAAAGTAGAGTTGCAACAGATTTTACTCTGGCAATTATATAGTGCATTGACATAAAAATTATCGTGTGTAGATGCGGAAGGAACTAGCTTAATGGATGTGCTCACATCAAGAATCAAACCTTCACATCGTGTGGCAGGCGAGATTTGGCTCAATGGGAATCAAATTCCACTGCAGAGACTTGGATCAAGGGTGGGATATGTTCGGAGGGACTATAGATTACACCCCGATATAACCGTTTTACAGACAATGCAGTTTCATGGAATGCAACTGGAAATGGGGCGAAGCGAGAAAAGGAAAAAGGTAGAGCACCTGATGACATTCGCGTGTACTGTTTCATTTCATTAATGCAATAATAATTGGAAACTACATGGACTATTCTGTTGTATTTTTCTCTCTAAAATTTAGATGCTTCATTTGTTAGACGACCTTGGCCTCAGCCCAGTTCGTTCATCCCTTGTTGAGTCTCTCACGACATCAGAACGTCAACGACTTACAGTAGCCTGCCAGTTATTCCAGGAACCCGAAATAATTTGTTTAGACCAGCCAACACGCGGAATGGATATTTTTGATACTTTTTTTCTGGTTGAGTATTTGAAGCAATGGGCTAGTTCACGTGCCAGAATCGTGATGATGACGATTCACCCTCCAACTTTTGAAATATTTTCAATGTTCACCAAAGTAATTTTGGTGTCAACGGGCAGGGTGATGTTTTATGGACACCGAAGTGAAATGCTTCCATATTTTGCTTTTATTGAGTACCCCTGTCCAGCCTTCAAAAATCCGAGTGATTATTATATTGATTTGGTAAGAAAGTATAACTGAGCGTAGCTTCGTAATACTTTTAAGGTACAAAGTACAAACAATGTTTTTTGAATTGCACTTTCTTTGGTACAGGTAACTCTCGATACTTTGTCTAACGAAGCGTTACTGGAATCCAGCCAACGAATTGAAACTCTTGCAGAGTCTTTCAGACGCAAACAAGAGCCCCTCCCTGACCCTTCTTCAAGTCCTCCACAACAGCTGCCACATAAAATTAGTTCGCCAAATGCTGCAATGCAATTCTGGAGAGTTTGGATGTAAGTAAAGCATATCTGTTTGTAACCTTTATAGCAAAATATGCTAGTCTGATTTTTGTGCATTGATATGTTTGTACTTTACGCTCGTTAAACAGGTACATGATCGTTTTAAAATTCCCTTGGAACATCATTACGTGGGTCACAACTCTTTTATTTTCTGCAACCCTCTCAATCGCAATCGGTGCCATATACTGGAATATACGCCTTAGTGTTACTCAAGACCAGAATAATTTGAACGATAGATTGGGATTCCATTGGGTTGTGTTATGCCTCGGGTTGTGGCCTGTAGTGCTCCTAATTCTGCACAACGACAAAAAAGAAATGCGCTATGTGGCCAGAGACATTTCCGAAGGACTATATTCGAGAGCCATGTTCATTGTTGCAAAAGTGAGTCAGTCTGAGAAAACAACGAAATGAAAATGTTAATAATAATTTTTAAATTTATTTTGGAAAGTATTTACCCTTAACCTTTTCCATTTATGTTTACAGACAGTGCTCGAGTTGCCATTTATCTGCAGTATTTTATTAGGTTACATAATTCCAGCTTATGTCATGGCTGGACTACAAGAAAATCAATCCGTATTCTACTACTATATCGGTATGTATACTTTTATTTCGTGTTTTGCGGTGATTACTAGTTAACTTTTTTTTAACTAATTTTTTAATGGGAATGGTTTGAAAATTTCCAGGTTATGTACTTCTGTACACGTACACAATCCTTACTTTACTACGGACATTGATAAATTGTTTCATTTCCCATACACTCACGGTGACACTTACTTATCTACTGTTCCTACCCTTGTCATTAGCTTCCTATTTCCCTATACATATCCTTGACCTGGGATCTTGGTGTAGATTTCTCAGATACTTAAGCCCGGTGGCGTGGACTTTTAGAAATGTACTGCGAGGCGAACTTAGTGAATCCCTTTCATTTACATGTCCAAATAATCCTTTAACACATGACGCTACAATTGTAACACAGTTGCAATGTCAAGTTGATAGCAGTGCAAAAGCCCTAAAATATTTTGGATTTGAGGTGGACACTTGGGTAGCATGGATGGGAATAGTGGTCGTCGCAGGTATGTTATTCGGAGAAATCGTTGTGGGATTGATCATGTTTATATTGCGAGGGGGAGTGAAGAGAAAATTTAAGAGGAAGAAATTTGGAAAGAATGGGGAATACTCTCTGGAATTTGACGATGATGAAGTGGGATTTTGAAAATAAGAGTATTCATGCGTATATTACTTACGTCTACAATATACATACATTGTGCCGGATGGACTTTTTATATTTTTAATATTTAAAAGTGTTTATTTAAAAAACAGTTTATTGTTTTTGTTTTTATGCGTAATGCAATCAATCGAAATTTTTAAGTAAATAAACTGAAGACTTCTTAATTATGTTATGAATTTTTAATTTATTGTAATTGGTGTTGTTTTCTTGTTCTATTTAAATGGCATATAATAGTGCTTCTATTTACACATATTCTATATGCGTTATTTTCATTAGATTGATTGATTTGGCTAAAAGTGCTAAATATTTGCTGTTCTGCACCGAAAAGATATTAAGTTCTCTGTGTTTTTGTAATAATGTTCTATGTTATCCTACCCTGCATCACAGATAGCTGTTGACTGTGTTGTAACCTACATAATATACAAAAATTAAGGAGAATAATCCCTCTTCCCGCAACGTAGCTGCTGCTTTATTATTAGAAAGTTCGAATTGTCATAAAAATGCGTCCACAGCCTCCTTGTAAAAAGTGGTCCTACATCACGATTTTCATAAACATTTATGCCGTTTTAAAGTTGGTGCCTTACAGCGTAAAATGGAGCAACAAAAATGGTTTATTCGTGATAAAATCATCATGTTTTCAAAAGGTAGCAGCTCAATAGCTCGTTTAATTAATAAAATATACAACTATAATGCTTATTAAATTGTAATTTAAACCGATAACAATTTAGGCATGTTGTGGACTGCTACATGTTCTGGCCTTCTATTATTCCATCTTTTTTGTGGCACAACCCTTACAACAATTGCAGGAAAAGGAGGGGCAAAATATATATATGAATTTCCAATTAGTCGAGAAGGTGGTCTGTGTTGGATTATTATTTTCCATGGTTTACTTTGTCTGGAGGTTGCATGATCCCTTGATAGATTTTATAAACGATGCTTACCAGTTCACTGTTCACACTTCCAAACGTCAGGTGGCACATAATTACAATACTTACAAAAAGAAGACATTTTTTTACTGAAGAAAAAATAATTATATACGCACACATGTATACATATAAAGCATGTCACATAATTTTTTTCCAGTATATCTTCATCTTTTCATTGTTTTTCATTCATTTCTTGGCATATCGACTGTTGGGAACTGGAATATCCAACGCCAAACGCGAAGGAGATACTGCATCAGCGCATCTGTTAATGTTTTTGCAAAAGCACAGTGAAATTTCTGCGCCCAACAACGCTACGCTAATTTTTCGTCTGCGCATGATTGTGAAATATTTCACAGTAATAACTTTACTGGTTACGTCAGCGTTTTATATGTTTCAGCATGGCTTGATTATATGTATATTGTTGACCTTGTGGCATATTTGGAAGTCGCAAAAGGTACACTTTCTCCAACATGGACTACAATTTGAAATGGTATGTATATCACATGCATCAAAATTTTGTTAAAATTTGTGTAATTAATTGATTGAATTCTGCAGGGAGTATCGTTGTATTGTGCAATGAAGCGCTATATGACACAAGTAAATTCTTTGATAACCACGCCCATGCTACTTATTTACTTGACAAACCTCACTTTCTTTGTGCGAATACCCAGTCTTTTGAACTACGAGTTTTATAGCAAATTGGAATATATTAGTGAACAAATAAATACGGTGTTGTATTTGTTTTATACCCTATTAATGTGGATATTATCTGCACAAATTCATTACGAGGTAGACAAAAAAAGAATATAATTGTTTTTAAAAGCACACCAAGTCTCAGAATGCCATCATAATAATATAATAATATGTTTTAATAGATTCAAGGAACCATAAAATCCTGGGTGTATGACTTTCATTTGAATGGAAAACGAATTGTTTCACTTGAAGACAGGATGAAACTAATTTCTTTAATGAACCAGGTCGAGTCAGAGAACTTGGGAGTATCCTGCAAATTTTTCACAATAACTTACAGCACATTCAACTCCGTAAGTACCTGCAATCTGAAATAATAATTGCTTTGAAGTAATTAATAATTTACTACCTATTCTTCTTCTAAAAACGTAGCGTAATATACTTTTAAAACGAACTTACTTTTCAGATGGTAGGAATAATTGTCTCTTACGCCATAATTGTTTACGGCTTACCCAAAATGAAATAAACAAAAACTGATGAGAGCACATTGCCCCAACCCAAAGTGACTGGTGTGGATGCTTGTGTGTATTTACATGAAAATGACAGCTAAGCCCACGGTTGTAGCTATTATTATATAACAATGTGAAAATGTTTACCCTTTTAGTTTGTGAGTTTATGATACATTAGAATTTCTTCTCATGCCCCTCATTATGTATGCTGAATAGCAAGTACGAATATTTAGAGTCACTGGTGAAGTAGGTGATTGAAAATATCGTTGAGTCTGTCAACCGGTCGTAGTCGTTCGCTAGTTCGCGCTGTATTCCCACTTAGACCCAAACTTGACATGGAAAGGTCTCCAACCCCAAAATAAGACCACCGTCTAGGACTAGAGGGTTGTAACTGCATACCCGTTTTTGCTAATAAGCTAATTGGCAACTTATCATTCGAATTATCAACAACACATGTGGTACTTGTTCGTAACGTTTCAACGGGCTTTGTGTGTTTCATGGATTTTGTGTTACGGGAATGACCGAATTGAATCTTGCAGTAAAGAATCTTTTAATACTATCGTTCAAACAAACAATAAACTTTATCTTGTGTAATTAATTATAACCGATCAAATTAAATAGGCCAAAGTAGAATTTGGAATATGGCACTGCTTGTTTATTGCCCATTTAAAAGGCATAAAAATAAAATGTCGTGCACGCAAGAATGTAACATGTAGAAAGATTGAAAAGAAGATATGCACCATATTATGTAGTTTGTAGATTTTAAATGCATAATTACATACTTACAATGATAATGATGATGTTACTTGAATTTGAATTTGTGTTCCAAATTCCAATGCTGCGTTTCTATTCAAACTTGTCTGTATTTGTTATCACGCAGCACGTATTCAATGTTTTACCCGATTCTCTTTTAATTTTATGCAGCCATACATTGCTTCAACTACGAATTCAAAAACATTAACATCAGAATACAAATACCAGTTTATTGCCAATTTAACTGGACTTTATTCCCTTCATCAAAATTCATTTGGCCATGGCTTCAATTAAAATCCATTACGCATGCAAAACTCCAACTCAACACGTTTCAATTGACTAGGTGGCTCAATATAACTACTGTATATTTGCTACTTTACCACCAACGAGATCATGATGAATATGTTTGTAACTTATAGCATGTTAGTTCAACAGAGAGGACCTACTTCTGTTCTGGCATTAAAAAACGCTTGAGTTTAACAAAGACTCATATAAAATGTTACAAATCATACTTGAGACAGATGTGTAGAGAACTGTACTGCTGATCAGTGGCTCCGACTTTCATTAATGTCTAGCAGCCAAATTTCCTGATGTTTTAAATAAGCCAACAATGCCAAGCAGAAAAAATAGATATTTGTTTTGCCACTGCATTGGTCTCATAGAGTCAATAGTACAACAATAATATAATACGTAAATGTAAACACACTAACAGACACAGACACAGTAGGAGTAATGGGGTTAAGAATAGTGTTGTATGATGTTGTAAGTTGTAAATGATATTTCTACTCTACCAAGCAGTAAGCGCAGTTCGTTTTCTAAGCCAAAGTACATACACGTCTACAAGTGTAACGGGTTTCACACCTACAAATTAAATTTAAAATTTAATGCTGTATACTTATTGTTATTATTGTTCAAAGTTGAGTGAAAGGTTTCAGGTGTGTTATGAAAAATAATAATCTTTCATTTACAAATACAAGGTAAAACTATATACCTACAACAACATTTAAATATTGTTTAAACGAAAGCAAGGTCGAAGGTTTGGTTTGTATGGAGGACGACAAACGATGGGCAGTGAAAGTTTAATATCTTCATATCATCGTCACAGTACCTCGCATGGTGATTACGTATCTTACGACTCTGTTGAAAAGTCAGACGAAAAACCATCCGCACCAATGGACGACCCCAATCAAGCTCCAGAGATTTATCGGAAATACACCATGAACGATGACGAGGAGTCCAGGAACGACACGCCAAGTTGTTGTGGAAGACTATGCAGCTCTTGCAAAGGATGTTTGTTTACCATATTTGAGTGTCTCTTTCTTATCTTCTGATGAATTACATGTAATACCAGCGGAAGCCTTATACTGGATGTCAATGACACTTTTTTTCTAACCTTCTTTGAGTTGAGGTAGTCGGATTCCAGAGATTGTTAATTTAATCCAATTATAATTTTTTTATGTATAGGACTGATTTGATCTATGTATCAGTAAATTTTATTACTTTATGTATTATAGAATAGAACAGATACAAGACAAAATTGTTAATTTAATAATATCCAGTTTGCGCATATATATTTTTTGAATATAAAAATACGTTCAACTATGTCATGGTCAAATATAACACTTGGTCAACGCAACCTTGCCAGTGATAGCCAGTTTAATATTGTGAATGTTAATCCAATTAGCGAATGATCAGGAATTATTTTTTATGGTAAAAGAGAAAAATACCTAGTAGCTTCTTATTATGAGTATGATTGAGAATATCTATAAAAAAATGATTTTAGCGTCCAGATCACGTTTACCACTCAACTCTGAATTACATCAAGTGAGTTGTTGTTGCTGCTCATATTGAAATTGTTTTCACATTTTATTTTTCGCACTTACAAAAAATAAAGTAATGTGTTTTGTTAAAAATCTACCAAAAATAATAAATCAATATGACAAAAGGCAATTTATCCCCATGTTTTATAATTCCTCATCGCTCACCCAAAAATAAACCCAAAGAGAATAAAGTCCTCGGTCCGATTCGCATCATTCATAGTGACAGTTCAGTTAGTATAAGCAGTTTCCTTAATTTGGATAACAAATCTGTTGCATCAAACAACTCGTTAATCTCTACATTAAGTAGTTGCAGTTCATCGAAAACACAATCTAGGTCTCCACCGGAAGTAGATGAGGATGAAATTATTGAAACCCCTTTGCTCTGTTGTAGATTATTTGCCTTATTGGCCACATGCTTTGAGCATGTAGAAGACCACGTTGAGGGGGGAAAGTCGTGGTGTCAAAACAAATTTTTAATAGTACAAAAACGGATTGCAACGGAAAACGGTGCAAATGAAAATACCGCCCCAGATCGGTTCGGGTGGCGTAAAAACCGGGTTAAAAAACAAAAGACCCAACCCGCGTAGGAAAAATGGGTTTATAAGTGAGTATTTATCAGTAAAATTAAACATAACCAGTATATACTTTTACTCAATGGGTTTACCGAAGCAAATCCAAGATGAAAACCCACCCCTCCATTCTTTTGAGGTTTAAATTTGACATATAATAATTTATTTTTGTAAATACATTATTGAAAAGAGAAGTGAGTCGCGTGTTGACCAAGGAAAGGTCCTCCTGGGCTAAAAATGCATACACATACTTTTTCGCCTTAATTTTCTTTGTTTCCAGTTTTTTCCCCGAAAGAATTTTTTCGTTTTCTTTAGACTATCCTCTCTACTTCTCCAAGTGTTAAGATATACCTATGTTTGTACTTTTTGTAGACGAGAGGAATATAATAGAGATACATGTAGTGATACAATTTTATCAGGAGCGTAAATACTGAGGCACGCACGTGTGTTGAAGAGTCAAATGTGTATCAGCTGTAATAAGCTAGTTTTGACACTTTTATTCCGAAATAATTTATTGTGATTCAAAAAATAAAAGTTGAAGGCGATTCCCAAACCTATGTATACTTTCATTTAGTATATTTTTACTGATACGATAGATTTACTAATTATTGTAGATAAAATTCTCCAAGGGTTTTATGAAATGTGTGAAGTGTTTGTTTTGCAAAATGGATATGCCTTTTTGAAAGACGGATTGATGCACGCAAATTGCACATGCACGGTTGTGAAATCACCAAAACACACTGTCATATTTGATACAATGACGCCTTGGGATGGCCCATTCATCCTGTCAAGTGAGTATTTTCATAATCCAATCATTGGATTCCAATGTGTATTAAATTGAATTTAATAAATTCATGGTACATTGTCTTTTGAAGGAAATACATATAATATGGTTTTAAATTTCTGCAGAACTTAAAGAGATTGGAGTGCAGCAAATCGATTACGTGATATCTTCTCATGGCCATTCAGACCACACAGGGAACAACAATTTATTTATTGAAAATGTCAAACAGCATATCGTCGGATATTGTATTAACTATAAAGATCAATATTATGCCCATCCATTTGAACATGGTATGATAGTTTAAAAAAATCAAATATCATTTGGGACGGATTGGTGTTAATTAGCTATTGTACACGCTTCTACCTCTTAAATCCTTTTTTAGATGAGGACTTCATTCTTGACGAGTGGATGAAAATAGTGCCAACACCGGGTCACACAAGTGAGGATGTTACATTACTAGTTGAGGCAAAGGACGAAACGACAATCGCTGTAGCAGGAGACCTCTTTGAATCTGAAGATGATTTGAAGGATTCAAATTTATGGATAGCAAATAGCTTCAACCCTGAGAAGCAAGCGATTAGCCGTTTGAAAATTCTGAAAATTGCAAAATCTATCATTCCTGGTCATGGTGCTCAGTTTAATGTTTTGCCGGAGCATATTCCTGCAGCTCAAGAAATGGTTGATAAATATACTACGTGTTCGCCTAAGTGACCTTTCTCTGTTCTAAGTATATACCTCTTTCTTGTATACTGGCATCTACAAAACAATATTTTTAAATAAAATTTGTGTCATTTTATTGACTTTTTATTGACCATATCAAAACTACATATCATAGTTTTAGAATTAAAATTTCAATTACTCAAATTGAAATTTTGTACACGTAAGGTGCAACATTATTTCTTAGCGATTACTTTCGCGAACTGAAGAAAAATTTTTTCATTCTACCCAGAGTAGTACAGAATTGTTTTGTTTTTTTCAACTGGCGTCGTTTGTCATACTACATCCTTTGAGGTTATACGCTTCATTTGGACTAATCGATCAATGCACAGTAGTACTCATCATAATGATACGCCCATTGGACAAGCTCTAAGTGACGGAGCACATTACATTACCTCGTCTACTAATAAAATAATTTTATTAGTAGTTTAGATTAGTGATAATTATCTGAACTCTTCATTTCCCTTCGGGTTTGTTCCTTTGTCCTCTTCGTGCGATGTTATGCTGCATGTTAAATTACCCGAGTAAATACAGAAATAATATGACTTGTATACACTTAAATTGACCAACTTTTTACACGTGTACAAATATGAGAACTCATTTTCTGGTTAATAAAATTCATCGACATTTTAATTAGTACAAGAGTTTTCTAGCCAATTTTCATAATGTACCCCACCTTTGCGATGCGAGGTAATCAATTCCGTTTTACGTAGTGTCGATCGAAAAAGTTTTATCTTTCCTTTCCCCGTGAAAATAAACTCATGGTTAAAGCTTTTTTTTTGGTGTATATATTTTTAAAAATGAAACAAGACGCATTTTCACTTGTGTACATAAATTCAACAAAGAAAGACATTTTGAAAACAAATATTGTTCCAAAATACATTCGAAGCTATGTATCCAGTTTTTGCAACTTTTACTCTTGGTTTTTAATTTTTCCTTATAAAATAACCTGGGACCAGTCTTCTGCCCGATTTATAGTTACATCATCGAAAAAGAGAAAGGTAAATCAAATGAATATTTTGTTAAATTCGACCATTATTTTTATTGATCTTTTCCTATAGATATGTTGCGATATTGCTCATACAATTGCTGCAGTGTCAACGACACCATACCTTGTGGGTTTTATCTACAATATGAGCCGGGGTATGACAGATCCAACATTTTTGCTAACAAGTGTCGCGAATATGCTCTGCTATTTAACAACCTTTGAGTTTCTTTTAATTATCTGGAAGAAAAGTAACCTTTTAGTGGAAGCTGCTAACTGGCATTTAAAAATTGGAATTTTCTCCTACCCTGCTTCACTTTATAAGGTAAAGATGAGAGTTGTGTATTCAAGTTCAATAAATTATTGTAGGTTGTTTAAAAAAAACATATTTTCAGGGTGACTTATCCCTTATAATTATTTGTCAATATTAGGCATTTTAAACTTGGTATGTCATTAGTCATTAGATGGAATCTAATTAGGGGTTCCTCAATGAACTCCAGACGTGCGAGGAATTTATCTTCAAAAGCTCCACAACAGAGATGTGTACGTTGCATAAATGGTTTCATGTAAATTTTTATTTCTCTTACTCTAAGACAGCATACATTTTTTTTAAGTGTAAATCTGCCAGTTCGTCATGCGTCAGTATATACGAGAACTCGGAAACGGTAGATAATTTTGGAATTATGTTTTCGGTAATCGATAGCTTTAATATGCTCGAAATATCGGTCAGGCTTTATAATCGCAACTGCAGTTACTCGACCCCGAATTTTCAAGCTACCCTATAGTGAATGACACGCATGATTCCAAAGATATTGAAATGTAACACAATAATCTTGCATTGATGCTAAAATCCACTTAAAATGGGAAAACCGACAAAAACTCTGTAAATGCGCAAAACCATATACTTTTATCAATTTGAATCAACATTCGTACATTTAAATACTGTACACTCATGAGATCAATTAATAACGCAATTTATTATTTTATTACACGTAATACCTATATAAGCTTCTTTATAACGAAATATTCTACTGACTATCAAATGTAAAAAAGATTAAAAAATTGTCTGTAGATATAATGTAAGTGTTTGAATATTTTACTCTAGATTGGATATATTTGTCTCTTTCCACTGTTGATGTTTCTTCTACAAAACCCTTTAGCAGGCATTGTAAACGAAATTATTGGAGATCCTTGTTGTACAGGACAAGCCTACAATCCTAGCACCAATACCAATACTGCATTATTAACCAACACAAGTATTAATATCGTTATTTTTTGTCCATTATACTTTGTATTCTATGGATGCTCATGGTATGCACATTTATACTATCTGGCAAGTACAGGACTTATGTTGGCTTTAATTCTTTCAATCAAAATGTTCGTTTTGGAAATGGTAGATCCTAAAGGCCTCAAGCTTGACAATGCGGGTGAAGCACTTTTGCAGGTAGGCACAATAAAATAAAAATAGACCTATTGTGTAACCCTTTGATCAACAGGAATCTATTAGGAATGTATTTTGGCTTATTACCTATAATACTAGGGAGTAAAAATGGATACAGATATTCGAAACCTATTGAACACATTCAATTCAATCATGGGCCGCAAAGTCCTCTTGGAGTATTTAATGATGCTTTCGTTCTATGCAACAATACTGGAATATTTTAGCCAGCACTTCCAAGGATCCTGGCTTAGCCGGGTGCATATAGTTATATACTTAATTTTCTCAGGGATATTTTGGATTGAAGCGTGTGAGGTTCATTTCTTGGTAGGTTCTTTTTACTTTTCAACTTTGAATACCCAAATTGAAGCTTATTTAGGTAAATTGTATTTTTTAAGGTGAGAAACTATTTGAAAGAATGGACTAATATTTATCGATCAACATTCCTTCTACAATCACCCCAAGCTTTAAAGCAATACCCGAATTGCTTACTAGCAATAGGAAGTGAAGCAGATTCCAACCCCGCTGCAGTTTCTTGTCGCTGTTTTAATGTTACATACGGATTTCTGGGCTCCGTAAGTAATGTAGTAAAAAACTAACACGTCGCGTATTTAAAAAAATATATTTTAATTAGAAAAAAAATCGTATTACTTGTCAGATGCTTGGCTTGATAATTACATATTCAACCATTGTACATCAAATGAAAGCAGACAAACAACTAAATGCATAACAATCTTGGTACATAAATAATCAATTGTTAAAAATGAAAATGAATATACATAATTTATTGCTTTATGCTGAATATTTATTACACTGGATTTTAATTTGAACTTACAGAGTAACAAAATATTAAACATTATTACAGAGAATAGAATAGGGAATTAAGTTTGATCCAACCAAGTACATCCAACTAAAATCATTGCAGACTATATATTTGTATAAATACTTTATTGAATATAAACTTTTCTCTTTAATTAGCGGTAGATATTTGGCTTTGGTGGGGGTTTAGGAGGTAAAAAGGGTATGGATGGTGGAGGCCAACTTGTGTTGCTACTCGCGTATCCACTTCCACTACCTCCAGTGTCGTCGCCACTTGTATTTCCATCTTGTGAGCCTACTAGTGGACGCGTCTCATGCTCTTTGTGCGGTACACTGAATTGTGTAGTAAGTGAAAACCCATACAGTCAAAATCAATCCAAAATGTAAAAACGAGGAATAGATATAACTTTGTTACTTTTTCCGACGAGGGACCATAGGTTTGTGTTTCATAGACATTTTACGAACCAGGAAACTCGCTTTATTGGACCGTCTTCTCAGGAAGACTTCTCCCTAACATTTTCAAATATTTAAATATTAAGTTAGGCAATACTAACTTTTTTACTAATTGATGCAATAAAAGTTGGCGCACCTCCTGACTTCCGGAACTGCTTATGCTTACTCCTCTACTACTACTACTACCAGATGGCAGCAAAGAAGTTCCTGAAGGCTGCATTTCGATGTCATCAAATTTCTTGCCTTGTAAAACACTAATTCTTCTATTTTCCTCTTTTATCTCATCTTTTGCTATAATTAATAATTCATTCACGTCAACTTTTAATAAGTATTATTGGCGTGCATCGTAGGTACTAATTTAGTGTAATTTCGTTTATCTTACATAAAAGCAACTCGTCATAAATGGTCAACGGATCAATTCCAAAGCACTGACACATTTTATCTGGCATCACTATATCCATAAATGTTATCAATCCCGACAAAATTATGCAGAAAATCCCATTTCCGAAAACCAAGTAATAATGCACTCCATACTGTGTTTGTAGAATTATTTCATCTTTTCCATCTTCGGTTTGAAATGGAATGTGTAATTCAACAGGATTTCGGACAAAAGTCCATACCGCTACTGCAGACAGTTGCAAGCATCCGGTAAAGAATAGAAATAAAGCAGCAGAACGGATTACAAGGCAAAACAGAATATTTGTGATTATCCATGTTCCAAAAGCGAACCTGAATTACAATAAAATGGTGGAATTAGCATTTTCAAAGACATAGGTAATTGAAAGACAAAAAAAATGAAAAATCCTGGTGAATTTGATCATCTTTTACCATATGTAAATATACTTACCACAAGATCATATGAGAATACCACCCTGCCAAACGATAATGTCTTCCAAATCGAATACCTTCCCCATCAAAAGTGAAATATTCCGCAACCTGAAGGATTGGTAATGGAAGTCCACGAATCACACCTGCCCGAAATTCTCTTGAAATTCGCCCGGCATATATTCCAAATCCAAATCTACCTTGTGCCCACTCCCATGAGAAATGTTCGTTATAGTCGATCCTTTCTCCTTTTAACGAACTGGTTGAGTTTTTCTCGTGAATATCAGGGATTTCTATTAGTTGCACAATATTTAGATGCGAATATTGACATTGGCATTGAAGCGACTTACAAGAAAGTATTTGTATATGTATAAACATAAAATTGCATCATCGATTGGAAGTCATTTATTGCAAATTAATTAATCACCTTTTAATGTAACATTGATTCCTCGTAGTGCAATGTGCAGTCCTAGTTTTCCTTTCACTTCGTCTGCAGCGCCAGGCTTGTATGGTGCGCTCATTTTAATCATGCCCTTCTCCCAATGATGACCATAATTTCCAACTAAAAGTCAACACAAAGTAATAAAAGCACGAAATTTGCGGATTGTTCCTTTCTGCGCAGTTTATTCGATGAATCATCAGTAAAAACTGTAGGAACTATTTATATTGCGTATTTATTTCACAATTATATTTAAATAGTTTGCATATAATATGGAATCCATATTATGGATTATATTTACCCACAATGACCCCTCCAATGAAAAGGCTGAATATTATCCGAAGGAATAGACATTTTCTGAGAAAAGGATTGTAAGCTGGGATAGTTGCAAGCAGCCCCAGTCCAAGTATTACAAACGAAGTGATTATTCCAGCAGAAAGGACTTCCACATACACTGCTGAATGCTGATCTTTGTATCTTGTTGGAAATTGATCGGAACGCCCTAGGCTAAATTCCAAAAAGGAACCCATTTGAGCAATATTCCCCTATAATATGTCCTTTCTTTAATAGTGAAATTGTGTTGCATGTATGTTTGCAAAGGCTAAAATTTAAAAGGAAAACGAAAGATAAAAAATAATGACTCGTAAAACACCCCACATTTCATTTATGTACCAGCTGGTTTTCATATTACCACTGACCACATCCGGTCTGTAAATTGACTTGAAATATTAGACTCGCAAACATATTGAGTAAATATCTATGTTGAACTACATTCTATCATTTATTGTAAGTTTGTAAGTTTAACTATTATAACCAGTCAATATATCTTGTGTCAATAATGAGAAAGCAAAACGATGAATGCGCGTACACATTTTACGTTTGGTTTTTCTCATTCTACTAAATTCATTTTACGCTCTTTCATTTCATTTGCATACAATAAATATTTACAGAAAAACATATTTCGTTATTTCAATTAATTATGTGATATGATCAAACTCAAGCTACAAAATGGGCATTGACTTTCTTGATTTCGCGTATTATACAAGGCGCATATATATGATCAACTTGTCTTTCGTAACTTTGAAAAATAAGGAAAATAACCATGATATTTTTCTATAAATATACTTTTATATAAAAACTTATTCCAGAATCATATATGCGCATTGTGCCTACTCATTCATGTACCACAATGTATAAATCATTTCCAGCCACCCAAGCATATCCTGTTTGATCGATAATATCATCATGTCTATATTTTCGACGAAAACAAGGGTGGGATTACGAGCGTCATCTCCAGACAGGTGTGATCAAAGAGATACACATGTGTAAACTAGATGAGAGATGAAATTATGCAAATGCGCCGAATGAAATTATAATCAAATTGTAGTCAAAAGTGGCGTGAATGATACTATATGGCCACGACCTCACCCCACATGGTTTTAAACGGAACATGTACTTTTTCAAGGTTGATTGAGCAAGCGTCACCGCCCTGTAAGTGATTTTTTTTTGCGTTGGCAAATTCGGAACTTACAAGTTTTACATGTGTCTCGGAGAAAAAAGTTGTTGGCAAGAGATTCTCATAAAAGTCTATTTTGTGATTGTGCATCACCTTTGGAATTAAACAAAATCTTGCAAAAAATCCAACTTTAATGATAAAATACCTGTGATGCGATACTGTCTTGGTGGTGGTACAGTCCCGTTTTTATAAACATAATATTGCTCTTTGCATACGTTTTTAGCTCTTATTTTTAAAAAGTCTTGTGATGAATCCAGTGTGTAATAAAAATCTTACGAGTGCTGCTAAAAGAAATGAATCGTAACTTGTCACTCTTCTTCCTTTACTTCCTCCTCGTACACCTAAGTTTGATACAATTTTATCGACACATGTCGGCAAAAAAACGTAAGAGCCAAAAGTTATCACTCAACAACATTAGCATTTTCTTGAGCATGGGTGTTATTCTTTAAGCATAAAAATTGCATCGCATTTCCATTTCCACTCTAGAAAAAAGTGTTTTTGTTCCTTCTGAAAAAAGTGCTTCATGAAATCTGGCGTGATTTCACAATTCGCGACGGATCATTTATCAGAAGCAAGATACATGGAACATTATGAAACAAACACAAGCAGAAGAGATAAAACATTTTATTTAAGTGTGTTATGCTAAGTGTGGGTACAGTGTACTAATATGTACATATGTATGTTTTTATGATGGGACGACGGAAGTAAACGTGTTACTAAAACTAAAAATCGCCAAAGCGTTTTGATTACACTGGCGCTCCGCGGCTGCTGCTGTTCCAAATTCATCGCTCCAACAAGAGCAAACCCTCGTTAAGAAGAAAAAACTGTTATCTCCCATCAAACCGAACCAGATTTTACCGGTAAAGTAACGTTCATAACTAAAACGTGTGTAAACACCAGCGCATGGATGAAATTATTATATTAGATATTAGATTATACCATAGATCACACTTTTTGTAGCTATATATTATTTTGGATTGGCCATTAGGCCATCGTTATATACTAGAAGGATTCATTGCACTTTGGCATATCACAACTTTTTGAGATGCTCTGAAAAGATTTGTTTCATGTTCTGAAGACCGCAGCAACACAACCCAGATCTTTGTCAAAGCCGCTCGTTGTGCTTTCTAATCATCTTTGCCAGTAAGCATGTCGCCAAAATGTTTTCCTAAGGCTTTTAGTCTAATCTCATCATGTGAGGCTTTCAGTAAGTTTTGGCGGCGATGGTGGCTGGGACAGGGGGATTGGGGATGGGACGTCGGATAGGGTAACTGAAGGACTATAAATTATGTACAATATGAGAATTGTGAGAAGCGAACCGACTAAACAGTAAGATTAACGACATACACAAGAGTAATGTAGTGTAAGGCTGTATTTATGTAAGTATATGTATATATATGCGTAGGTTGTTATTATAACGTAAGAACATAGCAGAATAGAATGTTCCATTAGGAATTAAAATGTTTTTGCTTAGTTTGAGTGCATTTGCTATTCAAAACAAATTTTACACTAGTGATTTCATGATGACAATGCATTTGACCAGATGAGTGATAATAAAAGTAAAACATTTATAAGCAAGTGCAAAAATTCGTCACCGCGAATGAAACTGTTGATTTTTAATTTTTAACATATGCTAACTTGGGCTAAATATACTTCTTTTTCTTCACGATCAATATAAAAGCATATATATCTTAGGGTCTTAGAATAGGCGTTTCCTTAAACATATACCACAAATAAAATCAGCGGAGCTGAGCAATGTTGCGCTGCGGTGTGGACTAATGACTATGAGTTTGTTTTCGACAACTACAACAATATTATATGATGATTTTGGGTAATAATACCACCAACACAAAGTAAAATAGATTAGTCTTTTTTCATGCTTAATACAAATCATTAGTACAAACATGTTAACATATTATATTTCATGTATTGATTAATTATTTCTAGTAAAAAAATCTTATCAACAAATACTCATATTTTCAGTGTATTTACTACTGCACAAATAAATACACCTAATGGGAAGATATTTCTAGTTATTTCCAACATGAATGCTCATATATACCAACTACGAAAATGGAAAAAATAGGATATCATTTTCTTTTCTTTACACGTGTGAGTGAACTGAAAGAAAGTTCATGTCAAAGAAAACAACAAATTAATCTTACTAGTTTTCCATCATTGACAGCAATGTCAAGATGAGATGCATGATGATGATGTCGGGAACTCACTTATTTTTGATGATTGCTTTCCACAAGATATTCTGCACAAGTTTGCCTTATGCTAGTCGCCGAAGAGAACAATAACAAAATAAATGACAATGATAATAGCGAGACGGGATTGCTGTTCGTTACCCCATTATTTATCTAGCTAGCTAACGTTAATTATGTTTAGTCTTCTCCGTTCATTATCATCAATCTATATTGGGTATATATATATATAGGTATACATATACCTATGCGTCTTTAGGTACGTTCGTATTTACATTGTATTACACACAACACAATATAATGCAATGTATAGTACACATAATATGTAGGTAATTATAGTTTTTATATATAATACTACTTTGCTAGATACATGTGAGAATAAATATAAAGATATATATCATGTACGTTATCCTTGTACTACTATAAATAAATGCCAAATCTATGGACATGAACCACAAATCAAGAAGTCTTTGTTACAGGACCAAATTATAAGCTTGAGTGTGGTGGATACATCATGGCCGTGTAACAGTCAACAGTAAAAATGAGTTTACATTGGAAATAGACTGGTAAAATAAACTCTCCGAATTAAAGGACATAAACTAAAGGACAACAACAACACCTGCGATAAATAAAATAGAATACAACTTTTATATAAGTCTACACGTCCAGTAATAAAATAGCTTTCTTTACAGTTGTATGTTTTCCCAATTATTATTTTTAAAGCATAAAGACCTGGTAGTTGCAGTCAATAAACGTTCATGGTAATAATAGTCACAAACAATTAACTTTTACTTTTACTTTTGAAAAACTAGAAACGATATGTTTCAAGATACCCCATATATGATTACGTCGTACTACTGACATTGCCTACCAACATTACATGTGCTAAATATATTTGTAATAATTGCTTTCCAGGTCAAAGGATAGGTATTCTATTTTGATGCACACTCATTTTTCATATACATATATAGTCATCCATAGGAAGGCTATCATCATTTTATATAAACTTATAGGACCAGCGCAGCGTCTGGGTGCTTCTGTTCACTGAAAATTTACAAGCTTGAGTTCCCTTTCCTTACCTTGTCACTTATTTTTGTACACCTAATTTTGAAAATGAGGATGGATGATTTTTTTGCTCCGTGTGTAAACATACAGTGACAATGAGATGAGGGCATTAACGTTTTCACATGCACCGTATTATAAACATCTTCATCTCATTGCCCCAGTTGAAAAATTGCAACAGCATGGTCAATTTCTTAAAGAATTGAACCTGTCTTTTTTTTTGTCCACCATTTTTCATGAATACAATATAGAATTGAATTGACCTACTCTCTAATTGGCGTCAAACTGGTTTGTTGATGAATCCAGTAAACAAAACAAATACGTAAATTCTACAACGAATAAAAAAAATATACACAGCAAATGCCCTATCCTGTGACACTCAAGACAAGCAGTGATCATGTATCATTTTATCATGTGGCCACGTCCAAATGCGCTGCTACTGGGTCTAAAAGTGTTTACTACGATGCTCTCGACCAATGTATTATTGTCAAGTTTCAAAATGCATGTAACACCGAAAAAACTGTACTAGAAGTCATGATTAACATCTGAATACACTAGACAAACATTAGCAATCTACTCATCACTATCATTTGTTTCATAGGCCTTGAAGAGAGAGGTGAGATTAACAGCAAAGCTTTTGCCTTAACCCGTCGTCTTGAGTGAGCGAGGTTTCTTAAACTGGGAATAAGTCTGAAGAGCACCCAGTCTTCACCCAACACCAAAAGGGAATTGACGTAAAGTACAAGTACAACAACATAATATAATTCAGTTTGCATAATATGTATCCACTACATTGAATTTAGTGTCTAGTGAAAGCGTATAATAAAGGATTAAAGTTGAAACAAAAGTGCAATAAAATTTGATTTAAATTGATTTTTGTGTAATAACTGTGATTCTGTGATTATTGCTAACGATGTCTGCCGACAAGGAAAACAATATTATAAACGTAATGAGCAATCCAAAAGATAATGGGACCTTCACAACAATTTATTTGGTACGCCATGGACAAACTATTGGGAATGCATCTCGTGTGTATTTGGATCCGTCAAAAGAAATTTTGAGTCCGAAGGGTAGACTCCAAGCGTTTGCTGTAGGGAAACACCTTTCCAGGGTGAAATTTGACAGGGCTTACGCCAGCAGTTTGATACGGGCAAAGGACACTGCTAAAATTATTTTGGAACATTCCAAGTGTCCCTTGAAGCAACCAATTCGTTTCGACGAAAGGATTAAAGAAATTGTAAATTTCCCTTCTCTAGTCATGCTGTCAATTAATGCGTATTAAAATTTGTTACAGTGACAATTTTGTCTTTTACAGGATCATGGATTATTCAGAGGTAGATCTTATGATGAAACACAAAAAATCAGAGGGAAAAATATCAGTGAATTATACCCTTACAAATCTTTCTACGTGGAAGGGACAGAAAACATTGAGCTAGTCCTTCTACGACTACACTCTTTTCTTAATGTAAATACTATTTTAGTCCTTAACGTTACGTATTTTAAATTCTCCGGTATGTTACTTATAATTATTTCTTTTGTTTGTTATAGGATTTGTTTGAGACCATTGATAAGAGCCCACAACCGGAAACCATTCTTATCGTTTCTCATGGAACGCTTATACGAATCCTGATGAAATATCTAAAGATGAATCCTGAAAAATTTCAACTTGAAAATTTCTCCAACCATTTGTACACCAAATATTTAAAGAACACGGCATACCACAAGTTTCAGATTGAGAAACGTTCTCTGAATTCAAAAACAACTGAACCGAGGTCAATTCGTTTTTGGGAGAATCACCGTGGACCACATCTCGAAAAATCTTCCAGAATATCTTAATAAAAAGTGGGTGCATCGATGTGATGTAATAAGTAATTACCCAAGGCATGCACACAATACAAATTACACGATGCTTTACACGACATAAATTTAAATGCTTGTTATTGTGATTAGTTAAATATTCATCTCGTGTTTGATTTTCTATTAACAAACATATATATGTATGTATATTATGCACCAAAGTGAAAGTTCTTGCATTTATTGTATGTTAAATGTAATTCGGTTTGTGCCACTTTTTATTTTTATAACACAATAAATACAAAATTATTTTCTCTAATTTAAACAAGTAAAAGTTTAAAATGCATTATAATAAGTTAATTAATTTTTTTAGCTATTCAAAATATTTTAAACATGTGTAACAATTTATTTGTCAAAACTGCATGATATACAAATAGTTTATAATTTTGTAATGTCAGTCTGTCCATTTGTCAATGTGATTCTATTCTCATTTAAATGTGTTCATTTAATAAATCCATAATCCAAGCACTAATCATGATTATATGACGCATAATTAAAAAGTTAAATTGAGAATAAAAACCTGTCATTTATTTATGCATTATTGCCATAAAATACATATAAAAGCTATAGTATAATAATAATAATAAATTGACTAAATTGTTTCCGGAATTTCTTAAAACAAATAAGGATAAAATCTACCACAATTAGGAATTAATTGTTGTCAATTACCTAAAATTATCTTTTTGGTTGAACGAATTTTTACACAAAGTGAAGCGAACAAAGGCAAGTCGTCGTCTTATTGCATAAATACACGCATCATGACTATGACTCTTCCTTACAAAATCATTGAGCAATGGATATGAGCGAATTTTGATACGGGATGTATCTAAACAAGAAGAGCATAAATATACTCCATGAAAAACACATACCACATGATCATCTTGAAACAGATGACCTCTCGCCTGCTTTGCTGTATTTACAGTTATTGAATAAAGTTGGAAAGTTATGGATTTGGTGTAAAAACAAATTAATTAAAGTTCATTAAAGCTTAAAAATCTATCATCACACCGCATTTACGATGAATTGGATTGTGGTAGGCGGTTATTGCTGGAGCCTGGTGGTTTTGTGCCCGCGTAGTCAGTGGTGGCTGGCGATGTGAAGGGGACTTTTTATAGTTTTTCTAGTTTACTTTTCCAAACTTATAAAATTAAAGCTTTCATCGAGATGCGTTTGTTGTGAACTTCTTATTTGTACTACGTGTGTTTTACAGTGTGCATAATAATTATTAACTAATAATAAGTTGCATTGCATTTGTGTTCCACAACAGTGGAAAGGTTGGAAAGAGAAAGACAGACTTCAAGTAAACATAATGAATCTTTGGAGGACGGTATTTGTTTCAATTCCTGAGTGCGGGGGAAATAGTCCTGAAATAAACAATGAGTATTTTTACGCGTTCTTCGCATTTAAACGTGATTTTCCTTTATCTTTAGAGAATTTCCCCTGACCACTATCTCTGACACAACGAGCCTAGCGTCTATTTACTGACAATATAGTAGTAAACAATATAATAGTTATATAGTCTAATTCTCGTTCGAAATGCTGCGGTTCACCTGTTGCCAACCTTGCTTTATAAGAGCTGTAAACAACACACCACATTCGGTTAGTACTCCATTAAAAATGAAATCATGAAATGTATTCCGTATTACGCCGGTCGCCGGTCAATATTTATCCGCCAATGTCTATATATTGTGTTTTGTGTCTAAAATTCAAAAGTTTCTGAGATGGAAATCATGGGGGACATCCTCCAGAGTTGTAACAAAAACGGTACAGGAGGAGCGAGAACACGAGCCAGAGCAGTTCGACTTGTCACAGCTGAACAGCATAGATAACACACCTTTACAGAGAAGGACTTCCACTTTGGAAAGTTTTAAGCAACCTGTAGAAGCCAGATTAGCTTCCAATGCTGATTTGAACCGTGCAAATCAAGGCAAATTCCCATTCGCATCTGCAGTATATTATCCCACCACAGTTGCGGAAACTGTCCAGTCTGTGAGAAATTCCTCTGTTTCACCGTTGCGACTAGTCAATGCGTCAGACCCTAATGTACTTAACAAAGCGGTGAAATTAGATGCTAAGGACCTTTTGAAATGCTATTTAGGCTTATCAAAATCACGATTAACTGGTTTGGTGGTGGTAACTGCCATGGCTGGATATGCGCTGGCTCCAGCACCATTTGCTGTTGGTTCATTTATATGCCTTTCTTTGGGAACTGCTTTAACCTCTGCTGCAGCTAACACCGTCAACCAAATTGTTGAAGTTCCATATGATTCACAGATGGACAGAACGAAAAATCGTGTGTTAGTCAGAGAAAGACTCAGGTATTATTTTCATTGCTACATATTTATTCGGAACCAGTTAATATGGTCGTTAAATAAAACACCATTGTCAGCATCTTTGAATTTACCTATTGTTATTTTTCTTAGTACGGAACATGCTGCTGCGTTCGCAGTTTTTTCTGGAGTGAGTGGTTTGACTTTATTAACTTTTGGAGCCAATGGACTAACTGCTGCTCTGGGCGGACTAAATTTATTACTTTACACATGCGTATATACTCCCATGAAACGACAGAGTATAGCAAACACTTGGGTAGGCTCAGTTGGTACGTGAACATATTTCATTTACTAAATGGCAAAGCGATACAAGTACATACATACAGGTAGTGAACTAAATATATTTCTATTACACACATAATAATGATTTTTCAAAATGTCATCATCGCGTAAAAAAATATTAAAGGCAAATTTCAACGAACATGTGCTTTTCTTTGTTTCAGAACTATGTCGAAAAACCTCCCTACGATACAGTCTAAGTTTGATTCTGATATCCAGCTTGGCCCCTGTTTGTAACGTGACTTCATGGACATTTGTAGTCGACTCTTTACCACTCAACGGATACCTGGCTTACTTAGCGTATAGATTTTATCAAGAAGGGGATAGCGCAAGTTCCCGAAAACTTTTCCGCTTCAGTCTTATTCATTTGCCCACCTTAATACTATTAATGATGGTTAGTAAGCAAGCGTATAAAGATAAAGATACGACCGAGTGTCCCATAACAGCAGGTATTAACAGTGCAACCGCAGCTTCCTTGCCATCTCCTCCGTCCCCTCCGGTGGTGTTCGCTAGTGATAAGATAAACGAAACTCCTGTATATAGTAGTAATGTGAGTTGCGTAAAGAACCCCGTTATAACAACTCAAAATAGTGATGTTTCAATATCTCGTACGATTTAGTTCTGTAGTTGACAATAAAAATAACAAATAAATCACTAGTCGATATCGCTGTACGCTAGAAAAATTTCAAATGCTACGTTGATTATTCTGATTACGTATATTTTATTTATTTCATGCATGGTAATGATGTAATAATGACATGATATTTTGATAATAGTAATTTAATACATAGATTGCATTATGTTTGTACGACATACTTCAAGTTCAAGCTCAACATAAGATGGGCAAGAATCATGAATGAAATACTATTCAAGGAATTGATTGTGATTGTAAAATGCATTAATTTTTGGGCAACTTTTGAATCGAATTTTTGTAATAATTGGATAACAATGATTGTACGTTCTTTCGAGATGAAAAACCAAACTAGGTCAGCACAGCACCATTCTATTCTCTATTTAGTACTAGTACACTACACTATTCATTTTGACTTTTCAACCTAACAAAATAATATTTGGGCTACCAGCAATTTAGGCAGCAATGTCAGCATGTAACTTTTTAGGCAGCCACGTTTTCGTAACTAGAAGTATAAAGTCTTCAACAATTTTATGAAGGTACCCACAGGTATACATGATTTGTTCGTCTGTCATTTTCCGTTTATTTGTATTTTAAATTATACTCTCTCTCTCTCCTCGATATGAGCAGGAACACAAGATCACAATCTAGACCTCGGAATTCAAAGTTGAAAATATAAATTTCTTACTAATTTTAGGAGCAATTTTTTTTTGCTTGTTATATGAAGATAATACTATAATTTTGCAGTATATTGTAATTGGTACATGGTATATAAATATACTCTAAATTGAAGCAATAGGGAAAATAGTTTATTTAAATACATTCAGCTAAAGTACGCCTAAAATTGTCAGTTTCTGTGTTCTGCAGACAGCTTCAGAGTGGCAATTCTTACTTTATCCATCTCAGACTGAATAAAATCCGTGATGACTTTACGTTTGTCACGAGGAGAAAAGTCTTTTATACTATCTAACACTGGTTGAATATTTATAGGATGGCCAACATTCATAAAAATTTTCTTCCCCATGCGGGGTATGTAAGGGTCTCTTGTAGGTAAAACTTCGGCCATGCCAGTGTGGTGCAAGGGAACAATAATAGGCGTTGTCTTCAGTTCTGATATTATTCTCCCCACTCCCCATTTTAGTCTGTACAGATTTGTGCGCTCCATATTTACCTTGCCTTCAGGAAATACATGAAGCCAGTCACCAAACTCATTTAGGCGTTCAATAGCAAAATCAATTGATCTTTGGTATACTCCCAATCCTCTTACGACTGGGATACATTTGCTGCGACGAAAACATATCGTAGTTTTTAAATCATAAAAAAATAAAAAAAATAAAAGGGTTGTTCGGTAACTTAAGGATATGCATTACCCGTAAGAAAAAAATCTAGAGTAAAGTGGATTTGTAAAACAAATGTCGTGTGCTGCCAGACTCCACCGCATATTCTTCTGATCAGCCAATTGTTTTGGGGACAGAGCTATACCTTAGACAAAGTAATCAAATAGATGTATTTTTAAAGAGTCCGCATAATATTATCGCGTTGCAGTGATGGTTTTTCAATTACCAATTAAGCCCGGATCATCTATGCAGGACTCATGATTGGAAACAGTAATTAATGGTACACCAGGTGGCCTTTTAAAAATAGCATCAATTAGAATTTCCCTATTGTGTATCCTGGTTCTATTGAAAACGGCTGTGACAGGAAACATATAACAAACATACTTTTAAACATACAGAAATTATGGAATCATTTCACACTTTAGTAATGTATCCTTGCAACTTACTAAGAAAAGTTTTTCCGGAAATTCCAACAAGAAAAACAAGAATGCGACTCTTTAGTTCCCAATATTTTTGTGACTTTCGAAAATCAGGAAAAGGCCAGGAAAATTCGATGTTAGGATTCGGCTTCGATGGAGGAGATTTTGAACTTGTTAAGCTACCAACTAAGCATCTTGTGTAACGTTGTGGACATGAAAAGGCTCTTAAAAGGTGTCTTGAATGAGGTTGCAAAACCATTGTAATGTAAGTGAAAAGAGATCTGCGTACGTGTATGACGTATTACCTTCGACTATACAGTAATTCCTAGAAAATCAAACCAATACATAGTTCCAAATTAGATTTGTATTTTAAAAAAAATCAAACAATTTTATTTCTATATAATGTAAAACATTTACGGGTTTACTAAAATTCTACATATGAACTAATATTAACAAAGACACAGACATTCATTCATCACACACACATGCATGAACTGCAAGATAATATAAGCAAATCCAGAATATGTAGCCACTATGCTTAACTTCGCCACTCATATAAACATAGATCACTGACTCATGACAGTATAGTATAATAGTATCGTATCCCTATTACTCCAACTCCAGATTACTTAATGTTAGCAATCCCGTAGTTGTACAACTAGCCAAATATTGTTGAATATGGCCAATAAATTTTCGGTTTTCGTTGTCATCCTCCACTTTCGCCAGCTGGTCAACAATTTGAAGCACGTTTCCGTGTGACGATAACGCTTCTATCACAAATATTTTTCCTTCTCCCACAGATAATGTCACCCCAAGCAAACTCAATACTGTTCGTCGCACGATAGGGTCTTCATACGTGGAATAGTTCGAAACGAGCTCCCCAACTGTAACAAATAAAAATGAGGAAAAAACTATTCAACTAGGCACAAATAGATAATAGATTGGGTACCCAAAAGTTGTTTAAATAAAATTATACCGTGAGAGGATACACTCCTAATATGAGGACAGTTGGGTCCTGACGTGCCCATAATACATTTGGCAAGATGCAGGAAGACTTTCACCAAAAATATGTCATGCATATTTCCTGTCTTCAATCGCTCTACTTTATCCATATAAAATGCAGTGTTTGATGTCACTCTGTTTGCAATTGATGACCACAAAATTGGTAATTGTTTAGAAGAAAAATCGTCAGGTACTGTTATAACTGTTTTGCTGCGTGGTGTAACAAAATATCTAGTTTTAGCAGCAACTCGCCTGTCCACAATCTGACGCCACGTTAACGGCTCATCTTTCCTATCTCTGCGGGACACGCATAACATCTCAACGCCATCATCTGCCAAATTTTCAGAGCCAGACTGACGACATCTTTGACAAAACCGTAGCTTCTGGCGAGAATGTAAGTATTTGTCAATGAACCCAGGGTAAATGCCGAGATACTCCATTTCATTCTTCTTCACAGTACTTAGGTAACAATTGTGGCAAGATTGCTTGGACGATAACTGAACAAGCTGAGTTAAGCGTTCCAGATTCATTAGGCGTTGACCAAGGGCGTAACGGTTTCTATCAAATGCTACTTCTCCTAATGCATCAGCGACTTCAAACGGGTGCTGCTGAAATAATTCATATAGTCCAAATATTATAGGCACCCCAAAGTTGCTTCCGTCCTCAATATCTACAAGACATCTGTTTTAAAAATAATCATACTATTGATTAAATATATGATACGCTTTGGATTACATCACGAATCAAAAAAAAATGCATCTGTGTACTGTACTTGGTTATCGTTGTGGCCATTTGAGCATCAATTCTCGCTCCATTGAATAGTAGTACAGGAATTTTCAGCAACACAATATACTGCATTATTTCAGCTTCATCTTCATTCTTGGCTTTTTCCAACAAAGTTTCCACAATTTCACTGAAGTACATTGGGATTTTTCTTTTTCGAGCTCGAAGGGTCATTATTCTTGGGTCTATTGCCACTTCGGGGTCGTGTGTCTTGGTAGTATCGTCGTCTCCTAATGTTGGAAATCCATCATCGTGTGTATCTTCTTCAGTGTTATTGTCATCGTCGTCACTATCCAGGACTTCTATTTTGCGAGCAGGTTTTAAAACCCCAGAGTCCCCTTTCATAGACGACGCTGGTTCCTCGTAATCTTTTGAAACGATATCTTCATAAAAAGTGATATGGGGAATTGGAATAGCTCCATCAAAAAAAAACTCAAAACCAACTTACACTACTTTACAATACTATATTATACAATACAATATTAAGGGATA
>JAHZNC010006665.1:0-11968 GCA_027744095.1 Zhuqinia jingwanae | reverse complement strand
TGCTTTTGAAGCAAGTCATCCATCATTCTTGCATAATAACTACTGAACGACTGATACAATTATGGATATAATTGAGATTTTAAACGATGCTAGAGCGGACAAAGATTTTTCGATGTAAATGTGTGAAGTTGAATTGAAAGAAAAACAAAGGTTGAAAAAGGTATTCGCTGACAAATCTACAATGAAAAAGTAGGCTCCATAACCAAATGAAGGTCAAAGAAAATGTTATTTGTTATTTTGTTTAAAAAGTTTGGTAGTAAACTGCAATGTAAATCAGTTTGAATCCATATTTACTTTTTAACATAAAAAATAAAAATTATGGACGTAATGAGCTAACCACTAGTACATGATTGCATATTTGTTAGAACAGTCGTTTAAAAGATTGCAAATGTCATTTTAATAATCATTAATTGCGTTGTGAGGCCCAAACTATCACCAAAAATTCTAACAAATTCTGACTTGACTGACCATATGTTCGTCCTGATGTTTACAAACAAACCAGTTTGCTTTTCCCTCGCTTTAAGCAACGGTCATGATGATGATGATGAATTATCATTTTCCCCCAAACGTCGCGTACAGTTTAATGTACTCAAAAATAATCTGAAAATCGTTGAGTATTTGTACTCATCATTGTCTTCAGTTTTCAGTTCAGTACAAAGTGGGGTGTACGCAAAAATAATCCTATCTATTCTCTGTTATACCTACCTCTAGCACCACCACCAATATGTCAGCAGAGAGTAAAGTCACTTTTAGAGTATTGTTTTGCTGCGCTACAGTTTCTTAATAATACATTTTTTGGTTATTTGTTGTAAGTTGATCTTATTGCTCTGCACTCTGGCCTGGCTCTCTTCTCTGTTGAGCTCATCATATCTCCTATCGCTCTAAATTGTAGCAATATCAGTTGTTGTTGCTGTTGTTGCAGAGCAGCAATTGAACTCTCCTCCTCCTCCTCCTCCTCTTATTCATCCTCCAAGTGGAGTACAATTTTTGTTGGATATTCTAAATTGTGTAGTCATCCATAAACGTTGCCAACTTTCATTACCATTTTTAATATACATTCATTATTACATTCACTGAAATTGCGCTGCTCCTGCTGCTGCTACATTGTTCAAGAACGAACGGCGAGGGAGAGAGACACGACTTGAGTTGACATAAGAGTGTTAGTAAAAAAATGCGCTATACAGATATAGATACCTAGACACATAGATAGACTTGGTTTGCATTATTGGATATAATAATACATACAAACATTTCCCATTCCCTTTAAAAAAAAACATCATTGCAAACAACAATGAAGGTTTGTGCTTGTGTGGTTGTGATTGCAGTTGGATTATGATAATAATGATGATAATAATTGTTCCAATTGCCATTGTGAATTTTAGTGACTTTTTTTGGGAGTAGTTGGTTAGCTTGAAAGAAACAATTCAAGAGAAGAGAGCGCTTTCAATTTTTAAACTGATCTTGCTCATCTTTATTAAGTTAAAAGGACTGACAACTCTACTACTGAGTTATTAGTAGTTTAGCTACCTGGCTGAAAAATTGCAATTTTTGCAACATATTTTCATAAAACCTGTGTGCTATTTTATAAAAAAAAACATCGTTTGCAGAGGACTGCGGAGCTGAGAGACTACAATTTTTTTTGTCTCTTGTCAGCAGCAGAAGAATAAAAAAAGTAGGTATAATATTATTCTAGGCATTACGTCGTTGTGTCTGTGTTGTCTTTTGTGTGAGTGGTTTTGAATGTTGATGTGCTCAAGTTTTGTTTGTACTTCCATATCATCAGAGGTGAATAATATATATAAAGTTCTGTTCTGTCTATCTTGTTTTCTCTGTTTGTGTGTGGATAGCTGTCAAAAAAGTAGCATTTTGCCAATGCCAATTGCCATCGTCACTGCACTGCACTGCCACCGCAAGCTTGCGTAAAGCAATAAGCAGGTAAAACGAAGACATATATATATAAAATGATTGTTACTATTACAACAATTACAATTAGTATCAGTGGATAAAAGTCTGTAATAGAAATATGCCATCCAACTTGTGCAATAGTCATTGTCATCATCGTCGTCGTTAGTTGCATTATTATCATTACCCATCAAAGTTATAAGTGTGTTTAGTATATGAGAGGATGATGATGTAGTTTTTTACTGTCACTCACAGTCACCACAACACACCAACCTCCTGGTCATGTGCAATCGGACGAAGAAAAGAAGACTTTGAAGTGCTCACACATAACAACACACACACACATCACATCGCATCAGTAACAGCAAGAATAATAGCTAAATATATGTTCAGCTTGAGAGTGGGGTTTAATTAACTTACCATTATAATACCCAATATCAGCATCATCATTCACTTTACCTGATTTTCCTCCAACAACAACCTCAACGTCACATGTCTTCCACAATACCTACGTGTAAAATCGTTGCAAGTCTTATTTGAAGATGACGTTTCCAAAGTAATTAACGTGTTTTCGGAACAAGTTAAAGTTAAACACGAATAAAAAAGGTTACTAAAAATAGAAAAGTAAACAAAGTAAAATGTACAACAAATGAAGGCCCTCCTTCTTTACATAATTAGGTAAATTTTTTTTTTTAAAGAATAGTTTCTTTTGAAACCCTTCCCTTTCCCTGTCAATGGCCTAATTTGGTGTGTCATGCCATATTGACGATGCCGTGTACATTCTAATAAGCGCGTATATTCTCTTACAAATCAACGGACCATTTTTGCTACATAGAAAGATGATTACAGTGGCAACAACAACTAAATTGACAATTTTTTCGACGAGAAAGAGTTAACTTAAAAAAATACATGTTTGCATGATAATATGATGAGTTCTCACACAAATAAATAGTGTTGTGTGCTGCTTGGCATGTGTGCAGCTGTCAAGACAAAAGATATATAATTCCTAAGTGTTCATGTAAAAGTTTTATATTATAAAACCTGCTGAATTTCGTTCGCATTTAAAAACAGTATTCAATTTCATTACTCATTGCATAAATATTCAAATTGAAATTCTTGGCAAGTATTTTTAAACCGTGTGACTGAACTGTTAAACAAACTAATTGTTTTAAGTGTTAATATATTCTGATCTCAGTTTACTTTCAGTGGAGTAGTGTGTAGAGACGTGACTTTTGTAGTAAAATAATTAGAAAATTGAGGGCGCTAAATTATTATAATGCGTGAAAAGTAAAATTTTAATCGACAAGAAATTGAAAAAAGTGAAAAAGCAATGCCATTAACAGAATGGACCCGTTTGAATTTTTCGTCGGACGACGTCCAACCCCAGTGAAGGCATCTCAGACCGCAACAGATCTTGACTTTGACGAAGACCTCATAGACAGAATTCTTGGAACTCCGGAGAAAATCGACATTCCTGAGCGGTATATCCCAGAAGAGGAACCCCAATTGGAACCTGAGGAGGAAAGAAAGCGATCCCAAAAGGCTGAGGCAATTTGTAGACTACTTTCCAAATCAAATGGCGCTGCTGGAATTCAACTGAATCCAGTGCGGTTACCTGCCGCTAATCCCAAAACAAATCGGCTCTCTTTCCACCAACAAGAGGATTTAGATCTTAACTCGAGGGGTGGTTGTAATAGTTATCCAAGGGAACGCTCTTACAGTAACCATCAATATTACGCGGGCGGCAAAAGTGTTGCAAATAATAGCTCCGCTACATCGGTCGTACAAAGTACTCCAGCAAGTCCGGTGAAACGGACAACAAGTCTGAGGAAACCAGCAAATATTTCTGGGTCCTCTACCGTGGGTAGTGGAAATAGTCGTCATTCTTTTATCCAAAGCAGTGGTTCTCAAGGGAGACTTCAGTGTGACTGGTCATTAGCTGGGGTTTGTCCGCCCAAAGAAGTCAGGTATATTACCATTTTTATCCTCGTTAATTTTTCCACTTTTAATTGTGCTAAATTACTACATGGTGTAATGAGCATGAGCATCAAGCATAAACCAATGTGAAGGGGCCAAAACATACTATTGCCCATAAATACTCCAACTAAATAAATACAGCATTATAACTTTGGATGTGCGAGCTACTTTATTCATGCATACATTAGTAATAGAATATTTAATTAACTATTAACTAGTAAACGCAGTACAACAATTGCATATGCGAAGTAGTCGTAATTGTAAATACTTACAGAGTGTGGTGTTAAATTTAAAAAAATATATTGAAGAAATGATACAATCAACTCTAGTTTCTTCGAAAAAATAAGCATGCGATAAACATTAAGATTCTTGATTCAAGAAATTTATCTCTCATATTATTATTTAATCCGATAATTTGTTCAATAATGTTTAAAGTAATATTAATAATGCAACTATCCATCCCTTCCATTCTTCAATCTCTACACATAATATCCTTGTTCTCATGTCATATCACATTTAGGCGATGCAATTATAGACGACCTAAAGGTTTAAGGTTTAATTATATCCAAAATCAAACTTGTTAAATACATACCGAAAAAATTTAAAAAAATGTTGTACATTGTAATTTGTTTACTTACATCCTATTTAAATCCTTACTCAATCCTGTGTAACAATTTTTAGTGTACAATATTTTCGAGAACAATTCAGCATCCCTCTGGATGAAATTCATAATGAATTAACGTAATTGATTTGTTGATCATAAGGATTAAGGATTATCACATGAATCATAATTGTGTTGTGATCAATATGATATTTTCCTTCTACAATAACAAGAGTATATATGCAATGAAAAATTAAGATCATCATATCATCGTGTTGCATAGTATGGCTTTCCTGGAATTAAAACGATCGGGAATCGGGATGCACGGCACACATCTCATATCAAAAGTCTTTGTTGCAAATTACGATCAATCACGACGAGTACATGTAAAACAGTATATAGTTGATTTAATATAAAGTTTTTCATGTCAAGTCACCAAGTCACAGATTATAAATATATTATGATGCTTTTAGGAAGTATTTACATACAATATTTTTTAGCTTGTGCTTATGCCTGGTGGTGCGGTGGTATCGTCATTTTGATGATGCAGTAGAACTATACTACACATTACACACACAGCCTACAAATCCCGTTTGGGGTAACTTACAACAAGACAAGAACTGCGCCATGCGCCTGCTTGTAGTAAGTAGTCTAAATCCAAGACCAGATATATGACGACATGCTTTCTGATAGAGCCTTGTTTTCTAACCCGTCCATGTTTAGTTCACCACCGGATTTACTTTTATGTTTACATATTTACAACTATGTGTCGCAAGCCAGTCTAATTTTCACTCAATTATATTAAATAAATATTAAAATCAAGTTAAACGTAATAACAAAAATTATTAACATTTGTGTATCAGCGGGTGTATGTTTCTAGTGGAGTTGAATGTGTTATATTTTTTGTATTTAAAGGACATCAAACTTATCAGCAACTGAACGCCTTTTTGGCAATAAAAGACCTCCTCCACCATCTGCGTATGGTTTTGGTCACCAGGGAAACCGGACGTCCACATTTGTCAACGACGCTGGTGGTAGCGGGAGCTTATCTCGACCCCAAAGTTACAATACCATCTCCGGCATTAGTTCTAGTAATAGGAGACTAACAACCAGTGGTAACGGTGGTGGGAGTACTGGGGATCCGTGGAAACGCAACGAGCCTGTTCGAAATAACCTGCAGCCAAATCATTCTTATCATTCTTCATATTCCTCGTCTTGTTCATCAGGCGGCCGCTCATCAGCTGATCGGGAGGAATTACTACACCTTCAGCAGTATCTCGCTAAGGAGGTGACAGAAAAAAGTCGTTTGGTAGCTGTCCGAGCATTAGCCTCATCGCCGGGTCCGAGACACGAGTTTTCTCATCAAAGGTACGTAATCAATTATAAATTAATAATCATATAAAATTTACATCAATGTTGTATTGATTTTGGGATACTAATGTATGAACTGGGCTTGTGTGTTGTAGATATCGCGATCCATCTCCACCTAGCCCTGTCGAGCTTCCAATCGTTCAGCAGCGTGAAGGATTCTTTACGTGACCAGTGGATGTGTGAATACGCTTATCATTAATCTTAATATTAAAGTCACTACTGGTCAGCCATTAATGTTCAATTAGGAAATTTTAACTGTCTTTGTGCCACAAATTGTCGATTTATGAAGCTCAAGCTATGTAGTAAAGCAGGCCAAATTTTTTAATAGAATTATAAAAACACAACCTTGTAATTTCTATCATATAATATGAATATCTATTTATGTAGGGTACTTACTTACTACTGAATAAGTTTTATCTGTGAACACTGTCGGTCGTCCTGTTAATTGTGATCCTGCCAGGAATTTGTTTAATCACTATTTTGGAAAATTATACAACGGAGTGATTTGGTGCTGTAAAGAACTCTCAGATTTTTATTTTTTATTGCTGTGTAGTCAACTCTAAAGATTATCCAGTTTGTACAGTGTATCCAAATCAGCAGATGTTTAAATTATAAACATCACCACCTCAATATTTCTTCCACAAAAACCGACTACTACAAAAGCAGACTGAATGCATCCCGATTTATCTTCACATTTACACACCCCTGAATGCAATCGGTTCATTGAAGCCCTTCTGCAATGTCATCAGGAGGTCTGTGAAATTATTGTATAACTTAATTACACGAAAGATCACACAGTTCAAGCAAAAAGTTTTGGGATGTAAAAGTAAATGTATTTATTCCCTTTTTTGTACAGAATAAATTTAAAAAGTTCATAGGAGCCTGCAATGGCGCTAATACTGCTATGAATAAATGTTTAAAAGCAGAGGTAATTACTCCATCAACTTTCTACCGAGCTTGATTCCTGACATTTATATGAATGAATAATTCATGTCATACGCAATCATTATCTTTTACGTAGCGTGAAGACCGTCGTAAAGCAAATTTTGACAAAGCGAAAGAACGACAGAGCATGGTAAGAGAGAAGGCACAGGCGGAATCATCAAAATCCAATAACTGAAATTGTTTTTCAAAAGGTATTATATTATTTATAGCATCCATAAAAAAGTTTAAAACGATTGTAAAACAGCCACCTGTTATGCTCTTGCCGTCATGAAAAGTAACAATTAAATTATTATTTTGCATTTTCAGACAGCTCTTCTTCACACATAGCAAGTAAGATGGAGACATTTGAAGACATTGAGGACGACTATCTACAACAAGGATCGTCCTACGAAACTCTAACGGAGCGAGCTTTTACTAGCATGTACTACATTGAACCCGATGGTGGTGGGCATTACAGACTTCTTGTGCACTCAAATAAGATTTGTTTGGTAACGCTGGCCCCAACTCATCCAATCATCACCGAAGATCTTGTCATTTCGTCAGTCAATTATCAGGTATATATATTACTCATTATTGGTTGAATTTAAACACGTTAGTAAATCCAATTATCTGCTATGTACAATATGTATGATTGCAATTACTATGATGATGCCTAGCTGACTTTAAGTACTTTTTGAATTCTATTGATAGGCTAACGACACCTGTAATCGACTTAACAACAAAGTAATCGGGAAAAAGAAATCAGGAGGTCAGTATCTTCAAAGCTGTTCCATTTTGTGTACCATCATGTGCAAAGGTCGTGAACAACCCTTCATCATTCGTTCCAACCTTGTCGCCAAATTAATTGAAATGAACGAAGAGATTGGAAAACAACCTAATTTATTAAAAAACCACGAGAAAGGATACATTGCCATTGTGTATCCCAAACTAAATGACTATGAGAGGGAGCTAGGACGTTGGATATCTGAAGAAGAATACTTGAAAGCAGTGAAAAATTAAAAGAATGTTGTTTGTACTAATGATATCGTATTTTTTAGTTGACTTGTTGTAATGGTACTTGCTTTAAAATTATTATATAGATGCCATTGTTAGCATAATATAATACATAATTGATCAAACAATACAATGCAAGTATGTCATAATGTTGGTTGTGAGCCGACAAAGCACTGGTTACTGATTTAATTGTTGTATAAAATAGTATACGCAATATATAGTATTTCGTTGTACACACACACACGTGTAGGTAAGTAGTCGTACGTAATTGTTGTAAAAAAATGGATAGGTAACATACAAACACGACTTGATGTTTATTTATCATCACTAATATGGTTATGATTACATATATATATGATTATATAATGTCGCGCCTTATCATACAAAACATAGTTATTTATTTAAATTTATAAAGCGAGTTTGTTCTGAAATCCAGTAAAATAAAAATAAAATACATCACTTGTCAATATTATCATAATTGTGCGTCCACTCAAGTCTAAAATTTATTTATTTATTCAAGGCCATCGCATGTATCCTTGATTTTAATATTATGGTTCATTTACATGCATTTGTCATTTGAAAGTTAAGGGGGGGTAGATAATTTTATTATTATCGCTGTCATTTTACTTGGCTGTCAATTGATTGTATTGACTTGGCTACTTGTTATGTTGGAACTGTTGGAAGTTGGAAGGCATAATATCATAGGCTAGTTGTTGGAGTAGTGTCAATAGTGCTGAGTGCTGTGTCGTTTCCATGCACCATCGTTTTCGCAATGTACCCCACATGTTATTGGTGTGCATGGCGGTAGCACGAAGAATCACATTTTTCCTCTATACAAATAAAATTTTCATCACACCCAACCCATTTCACATTGATCATACATATTATAGCCGTGCCACTTCCTTCTCTATCATCTGGCTAAATTTAGACGAATAATATCAACCTAGTTAGTTAGAATTAGATTCCTCTGTCATTAGAAAACGTAGTTAGTAGTTTATTTGGAGCCAAGACAGTTATTTTGCAGCTCATTATATGGAAGGGCACGAAGTTCCTGCTTGGTTTCTCAAATCCAATTTGTAGATAAACCGATCAGATATTTAGCAATTCATACGTATTTTTTCCTACTACAACTTTCCACTTTTAGTACCTACTTGCTACAGCTTATAAATTAAATCGAGTTTCTTCTTCTTAAGTGAAAGGGTTAAATGTTCCAATCTGCTTTTCGTAGATTATCTTCTGTACATATTTCTAAATCTTCTTAAATTAAACTTGTTTTCCAGCATCGTAATGGGGTTCTTTACGCGGTCGCCATCCAGGATACGTAGGTAAGTGATCATTACTACTACTACTACTACTACCACCACCATACCATATAGCATATATGTAATTATAATTGTGATAATGAAAGTGAAATAATGAACCATATTATATGTTAAAGTTAATACGCATCGCATCAAATTTAAGGAGCTTCACTCCACCATCATCATCGTCTGCCATCTCTGCTCGCCAACAAATCATGCTTGGCTAGCATTTGGCATGTTAATAAGGAATCCGTTGTCTTATAATTAAGTGTAAAACTAGTGCATTCATCTTATCGTACTGTGGTACAGTCCTGTGCAAGTGTGAGTGGGCTTAGTATGCGCGTGCATGAAATAGATAATGGGGATGACCTTATTAGGGATATCAGAAGAAAAATAATAACCAGGTTCGTATCTTTTACTTTGCTTGAAGCAATCAAGTTCCGGCTGAAGTCAGGATAATAACAACACTCGTTTTATTATTTATATTCGAACGCCATAATGTCAATTCAAGTGCTGTGCGTAAAAAATCAAGACGACCATTCATGATTTGATAACTACTTGGCAAATATGCAATATGATAACAAATGGCATGATACTGAGTTGTCGAGGTCAGTGTACAACTTTTACAATTTGTTTTGTCGTTGAAGTAGCAATGTAGATTATCTGAACCCCTCGCTTATCAACATCCGGAAAAGGCTAAGGTTTAGTTGAATGAAGATTCCAAACGTAACAAGGTGTTTAGTAAAAAGTGCAGGCAGTCCAACTTAGAAACAAGGTCAATTTAATAATTTGGAAAAAATAAGTCAAGGAGAATTTGGTAGAAGATGTTTTGTCTCTGTGTGTCTCATTTATTATTAAATATTATCATCACAAGAGTGAACTCAGGCAGCGCTGTGGTATCGTGCTAATTTTACGGGAATGGTGACAAGTTCCTCTGACTGACAGGGGATTTCACAAAAAGGGAAGTTTTGTTTTTTGTGTTTATTTCGGGTTTTTTTGGGTACCTACATTGTCACTACGTAATAATTATAAAGTGAAAACAATACGATAATCAGCCAGGAAGGTTGAAATAACAGGAAGACTGATACCAAGATTGAAATTTATAGTAGGGGAAGACTGAATTCCGTACAGCGATACAAAATGATGGGCGAGAATAAAGTACCAATGGAGGAACTCTACAAGTACAGGCAGCCTCCGGTCACACCATCTATTTATGACTGGGCACGGGAGAAGCAAAACCAAATCCGATTTTATGATGATGGGACTATGTCATTCTTTTGGTATGTTTTTAAAATGATAGCATTACCCAGAAAAGTAGTTTATGTGGCTTTAAATGGGATAAAACAAGTTCTTTTGTTGTATCGCAGGCGGGCGCACACCCTAACTGTGCTTGCGGCTTTCATTTGCGTCCTAGTCTTTGTTGCTTTGTTTGAAGATACAATGGATAACACGGAATACAATGCGAAACGAGGTCTCATTGCTTGTGTCAGTGTGTTCATCCTGCTTGGCGTTACAATAACACCTGATGGCCCATTTCTGCGTCCCCATCCTGCTTTCTGGCGGCTCATATTTTGCCTGTCGATACTTTACGAATTGGCGTTAATTTTTTTGCTATTCCAGGTATGCTATTTATGTTGCATCTAGATTATTAAGTAAAAGGGTAAATTGTGATAACCATACGTGTATTTTTTTTTAAATTTAGAGTGCATCGTATGTTTAAAGATAAATGGCAATTTGTTCCCTGACCGGACTTTAAAACTCTCATAAATTATGTTTGGATTTAATTTTGTAACTTGTAGTGGATTATGGACGCCCTCCTATGTAATGGTTTGGGCATTCTGGTTGGAATTTTGTCGTTGAAGTACTTCAAAGTGAGAACATACTACTGGCGCGGACTTTGGAACATTCCGGGTTACAAGTAAGTCGCAAAATAAGTCTTGAAACATTATTATCTTACATGCTTATCACTCACGTTATATTTTATATCATGTAATTTCAAACAATAGAGGTAAGATAAAGCGTATCATTGCTCAATTCGGACCACATTCCTGGATTGAATTTGACTGGAAGCCTGCATCATCTCTTGGTCGTTGGATGGCTGTTTTGGGAATCGCGTTTGTGGTACGTATGTTATCATACTAAATATAAAATAAACCTAAGTAAAGCAGTAGTTATGAACTGTTTTCACTACTTTCTGCTGTGTTTAGACTACTAAGTTAGTTATAGTTAGTTAACTACAATTAACTAATTGCGATTTCAACATAGATGTCGTATTCGATCTCAGAATGTCAGATTGTTTTGAGTGGATGTTAATTTGTGTGAAAAGGGGGATGCGATGAGGTGATCAATTAAGATGTCGACACTGCTAGCTTCCCGAGAGTAACTTTAGGTATTATTTCGTTTATTTCCTACTTACAATATAATACAGGAGTTGTTTGCAATGCATGACTGATTGCTAACAAGAGTAAAGAACGAGTGAAGAAATAGAATATTTCTTGAGCATAAGGAAAATGAGGTTCAAGGCTAGCCACACACACGTGTAGATGAGCCAATTGATAATAATTTGAATATTTTATGTGGAGCTTCAATGACACCAAATCCCGTCACTAACACAGATTACATACATATACTGATTTTGACCCCAATCCGACCAAAAAAGTTAATTATAGTTAGTTAACTACAATTAACTAATTGTGATTTAAAAATAAACTTTATATTTTAACTCAGCATGTCCGACTAATTACATATACTGATTTTGGTCCCAATCCGACTAAAAAAGTTAATTTTAATTAGTTAACTGCAATTAACTAATTGCGATTACAAAATAGACCTCATATTCGGAATCAGGATGTCCGATTCCTATTATGTACATGCCTCA
>JAHZNC010006664.1:0-16356 GCA_027744095.1 Zhuqinia jingwanae | reverse complement strand
AAAGTTTTTGCAGGACACGCATTTGAAATAACAACAAATGAACAAAACTTTTTAAAATGTGAAGCTCGACTGACAAATATACCATCTCTCCATAAAATATCATGCAGGTATTCAAAACGTTGAGTTTCCCCAACACACTATGCTAATGAAATTTTTTTAATGCCACAGGAGCAAACTAACAGTTGCATCAATGAGAGAGTCAAACCATTCAATTCCCTGATCCCTGGATACACATTTTAAAGAGCCATATTTCATTTTTAATGGTGAACAGGATCGAATCCATTTTATCTTGAACAGGCGTCTCTCCAGTCCTGTCCTCGACAGTACACTGCCAAGTTCCTTCCAAGACTCAATACTTTCTTTTGATCTTTGATTAGGCTTTGCCAGAAAGTCATGCACTGTGCAAATGTTAAATGCCCCAGACACACTTACATATGGACAGGCAAGGTAGCCCATCAATGGCATTTTCCCGTACAACCGTATGGTCCCGTAATTGCAACTTGTTAGATTGACAAAGGCCAACATGAAGAGTGCTTGTACATGAGACGCAAATGATTCGTTAAAATGTGTTTGAAGCACCTGCAGTTCTCTATATACTTTCTGTGTATCCTCCATTTGTCTTAGCCCGGACTTGGGTCCAGATATTTGACTTGCCGTACAGCAAGAGTGAAGCTCAGATGACCAGAATTGAAAAAGCACTGAAAAGTTGGGAATTTGAATCGTAATTGAAATGTTGCTGGTCCACGCAATAGCAGAAATGTATGACTCCAGAATGGAAAGTCCTACTTTTGAAAGTGGTGAGATGTCATGATGATCATCAGTGTAAATCCAGTTCCCAAAAAATAATGGGTTTGCGGGTTTTCTGAAGCTGAGCATAGACACGCAAGTTGTGAATATTATGATGATTCCCATTGCTCCTCTCATCATGCCACCAAGTTTGTCATCCTCTAGAGGACAAGGACGCCCCAAGTGCCGAAAGTATACATCTGAAAGTTGTGAGATTTTGTTGAATGTTAAATTCATACCTCAATTTAAACAAAACTGACACTAATAAATTATTTCAATGAACGAAACAAATAATAATCGTACTGTGCGTATCCGTTACAAATTTTCTGCAACGCCAATAAAGCACCGGCAAAGTTGTCCTTGTTTTCCAATAAATGATGTTATGAGCCAACCCATTGAGATATGAAAGAAAGAAGAGCGCTTCAAATACAGTACAAGCCGTCCCGCTTTCTTCTGACGTGCCATGTCATGCATTTGCACTGCCAAAAATACAACTTTAGTGAAGAGAAGGATATTGTTGAGGATCCATATTTTCAGCCGCCAATCTAAGTAACTGATTCGACGATAGATCTGAAGTTTTCGGTCCCATTGAAAAGGCCACAAGCAAAGAAAATATGCAACCCCATAAAAATTTCCAAAATATGCTAAAGTTTTTATTGAGAGCATGTTTGGAAAAGTTAACCCCAGAACTACTGTGGAAAACACCTCTGTAAGTGCTTATGTTGAAACACAAAATAACATTGACATCCTTCCTAAAATTGTCCAGTTTTCTTGCCCATTTACTTTCATATAACGTTTGAAATGCTCAGACACATTTAGCCTGACAGCTTCCTGGCGTTTGTTTTCTGAACTTACGGACTCAGACAGCCACAAATACATTTTTAAACCTTCTTGTGCGGGTGGGGGGGGATATTATCATTTTCAAACTAAGGATCAGAAACATCGGAAACAGATTGAAAATAAGAAATCTAATTAATGATTCGTTCTATCTCTGCAAATAAGCCTTTCTTTCTTTCAAGGCCTATGTTCCTTGTAGCTACATAGTAAAAGCAAAAAACGTATTCCAAAATGTTTGAAAATACACATTAAATGTTAATTAGCCCCTGGCCCTGGCGAATTCAATAACCAGCGTAATTTGGTATTGCCTTCTTCTTCTTCTAGTATATGGAATTAAATTTCTAACTGATCAAAAGAGACGACCGTTAATTCTATTATAAACACATACATATGAATTCATCGTACTCAAAATGATGCCAACAGTCGACATATTTTTGATTTTAGATGTCTATTTTCCTTTCTCTACGTTCCCTTGTGCCAAAACTTCCACTTGTCAACTAAATAAATCAACGAGCAATGTCTTTTCTGATTCTATTTGAAGCCAATTATAATCAAAAGCTGGACTTGTGATGTGATGTGAAATGGAAAAATACCCTTTTTAACTCATCTGAAAAGGTATACATTAAAAAAACATTTAACTGGCTACTCAAGGTAAAATATGGATTGATTGTACTTGTTATATCAGTCCGGTAGTGTCAATATACTTGCGTCACAACAAACAAACATGATGTAGTTCTGGTTACTCTAAGTCCATGTCCAGTATGATTACCTAGAATACAAGAATAGCCTTTTCACGGCAAGAAAATAGTTTAAACAAAAAATTAAGGCATCAAATTTTTTGGAGGCGGCTCCCCCATGTCCACGTCCATGTTAGCTTTTGAATATCATTTTAGCAGGAAATAATTAAGCAACCTAATCCATAACGTATAGACAGTACGTCAAAACTGAGAAGTACATAGGTATTTTTTAACCCAATTTTGGCATCAATCACCGAGTTAAAGTTTTAAAAGATTGTAACAACGCGTTCAGTTAATACTAAAGATTATACTAGATACACCTTTTCATTCACTACTTTTCAAATGAATTATATATACTCACCGTTTATTCGGGAGTCGGGGCATAAATTTTCTGGGAAGTGAAATTATAGCAAGCTTTTTAGATGGCAGCCATCTTTAATTGTGTACACACTTTATGCCAGGCATTTTAAATGGCTTCCCCACTTTCTGGAAAATCACTTGGAAATGACATTGCAATGGAACAGGTGCACTTCTACTATTATATGCTATGCAACCAACACTAGACTATTCCACTTGGATCATGTCAGCAAACTGACAGTTGAGTCAAGCATCGTGTCAATCAATTCGATTCCGGGATACCTTTACACACGCTTCCAAGAATCACTTTCTATTAAGCAGGCATTTTCCGCCATCATGAATTAAATACAACCAAGCTGCTTCCAAGACTCAATACGTGCTTTGGTTATCAGGTTTTTCCAAAAAAAAAATCATGTTTTATTAAAGACCCATATATGTATATCACATTCAAATATGGACAAAAGCAATATGAATATATACAGCATGAACGGATTTTTCTGTACAGCTATCTAAAGGTCCTGTATTTACAATTCACAGATTCAACAAATGCCAACATCGTCAACATTCAACATCATGTCAATGTGTTAAGGGGGAGAGGGAACGTATTTATGTATTCCCAAAATGAAGTTTATTGGAATAGATCTCCAGGCCAGGTGGCGATTTCCAAACTTTTACTCTCATCACTTCACTTCATCCAGAACTAATCAAAAATGGATATGAATAAGAAGCAGTGATACAGTGGTTAGCGGGTATTTTGGAGATTAATAAAAATGAAAATGATATATGGACAAAATTATTTGATTGAGAATGGTTTACAATTTAAGTGACTTAGTACACAGCTATTGATGAGCTTCTCTAGCAAAATGGCAAGTAATTAGATAAAAAGCTCCAGCTGTGAGTAAAAAGTGCCAATCACAATAATGCTAAAAGATTTGAGAGGTGCGTGCATGCTTTTTTTTGTTCCCCACCACAAAAATTACTCATATCAGCTAAATAATTAAATTCATGTGTACTCGCTTACATTTTATGGCAATTAAAAACGCTCGTCCTACCTCCACATGAAGTACATATGAAGCACCATGCGTGAGTGAAGTAAATGACAATTTACTCTACAGGTTGCCAATGCCATTGACACATCAGTTGGTTCAATGGACTTGTACTGTCAATTATAAGATATGTGCTACTGGAATACACACCACACAAGACGTGCTATCACGCAAAAAAAAACCTGTTGGATAACCAAAAAATTTGCTCTTAAAATCTATTAGGTATCTTCAATTTTTGTCTGGTTTTGTTTTGTATGTGAAAGGATCAGAGTCACCTTTCTTGTCAATTTTCTTTGACTGAGGACAATTTTGTTACATGATTTAAAAAAAAACTATGGCAGCAACACCTCAATGTTTAAAGTTGTCCATGCATCTAGCTATATTAATTTAATAGGCTTTCGGTAATACGCACAATAAACACGTAAATACGTAGCATCTTTAAAAATGAAATTGCTTTTTTATTTAGTAATTTTAGATTTAAATATGAATGGCTAATTACAAAGAAACACGGCAATACAAATTACAATGATAATTGCTGTCGCATTTTTACAAAAAAAAATGTTGCATACTTAATTTTTCACAAAACAAAATATATAAGTAAAATAGCATGTACAAATTTAATGAGTAATCATTCAATTTAAAAGTAAAAGTAAAAGTAATTTAATCTTGTTTTCGCTGCATTATTTTCGTAATTGTCGGCTAAAAATTAAGGCAGCCAAAAAAGCAGATCCAAGAATGTAGATTACTGTGACACAAATGCCAGGCCAAACATTGGGATGCTCAATGCCCCAACCTCGTATCATTAGTGATCTCATTGCTTCCGCTGGAAGCGTCATCGGGAAAATGCTACTAATTTCTTGTAAAATAACTGACATTCCCTCTCGAGGCCAAATCATACCAGAAAGAATTAGATTTGACATGACAATAGCTGTAGTAGCAACAACAACTTCAACTTCATAATTACAAACTACTGCTAATAAAAATCCCAAAGTTAGCCCGCTGATACCCTGAAGAATACACTGGAGTAAAATTAGGGGAATATTTGACGGATGAACTATAAGCGAAAATCCAAAATGAACACAAAAAATGAGAGTGGTCTGCAATATGAGTAGTGTAAATTCTGAAATTGCATAGCCAATCAAAATTTCCCAGATTTTAGCCCCGCTAGCCATGGAGCGCTCCAAAGTCCCTTGACGCTTTTCTCCGATGAACCGTAAGGCAACCGTTGATGAAAAGAAGTAGAGAACTCTACAAATTCAGAAATGAGATAATTATAATTTTGGAACATGTGATTACTTCATGGAATAAAAAAAAAGTGGAATTACAGGATTGTCATGCTGGGTGCAACAAAATCTCGAAATGACACCCCCTTTGTCCCTAAAATTGGTTCCTTGTACTGAAAACACAAAAAATAAATACAATCCATTATTCAACATTCAACTTATTCTTGTGTAGTGATCAATAATCAAATTTCATACCTGCAATGAATACTGTGCTATTCGTTCATCATATCCACAGTCCCGTAAAATATTCTTGGAGGACGTTTCCAGTGTCTCATGTAGTGTGCTCGATATCGTGGCGAAAATTAGAGTGTCTGCAAGAATGCAGTAATGTTGTCATATTTAAATTACCAGCAGTTGCTTTACAGTATTATTATTCTTCTTATTATTAAACATACTTGTTCGGTCCAAGCGAACCGTAATTTGGGAACTATTCCAACTATCAAATTCATCATCCCCAATAAAGAGTGTTACTGGCGTTAGTACTCTGCTTATCAGGCTACTGGTGAAGTTTTCAGAAAAGTGCATGAAGCCATATGTATTTCCTTCAATAACTCCTTGCCTTGCATGCTCAATTGTGCTATAGGATTTCTGAAAGCGTACACATATTAAATGGTCAAGCATATGAAAGTAATTACTGGAAATTTTTTGTGCTACTTAAAGTTATTTTTTTAGTACCAAATCGAAGATTTCTGATGGTAACGTATCCAAGAATACACAACTAAGATGCTCAGTGTGACAAACCGGTGTCATGGAATAATTATTGGGGCATTGTGCATCCCTGCCAATATCATCATTCACGACTCCCAAGGAAATCCCATATGGCTCATGTCGAAATGTATTACAGATGAAATACACAATGATGGCTGGATCTACTAAGATGAAGAGCATCATCCTTTCAATAATAAACAAAGACAATAATTATATCATAATTAATGAATAGTTTCAGTTGAAATAATGAGTTCCAAAAAATATTATACTTATTTGTTCTCACCAAAAGTTCCGAAACATGCTTTTAAAATTTTTGTCCGCGAGTGCTCTAATACGTCGCAATGAATTTCCTCCGTATTTAGCTCTTTTGATAGTATTCTGACCTTTCCGGTCAAAATGTCTCTGGTGTGATGGTGCATAGTCTGAATAAGCTTCAGAAGGTCGAATTGATGGGACCAAGGTTGGGTTTTCCTGTTGTTTCTTGGAAAGAGTGAGGAACAGAGCTTCCATTGAGTTGACACCATGTGTTTGCATGAGCTTGGATGGATTACCCTCTGCAACCATTTGTCCGTTTCGCATTATTCCAACCAAGTCGGAGTCCTTTGCCTCTTCAACATAATGTGTGGTGAGGATTATAGTTGTTCCTTTGGTGGCAGCCAAAAATTTCAAGTGTTTCCAGATTCTAGATTGATTTTGTTAGGATTTTCAAATTTACAATTTATGAATATTTTATGGACGAAATTCATTTCACTTACAACTGACGAACCAATGGATCGGCACCCGAAGTAGCTTCATCCAGTAGAAAAATCTCAGGTTCTTGGAGAAGAGTAATGGCCAGAGAAACTCGACGTTGTTGACCACCGCTGAATTAAAAAAATATATAGCTTGATGCAGGTTATTTTAAATTTACAATTGTAACATGATGTTATTGACAAGTTTGGATGTTACCTCAGCGTTCCAACTATACGTACTGCTGGGGGTAAACTCAACAATTTTCTCACATATCCAATCCTTTCAAACAAGTATTTATTTTGAAACCCAAAAAGTGTTGCAAAGTACACTAGGGTTTCATGAATGGATAGGTGTTGGTACAAACAACTTTCCTGTGGCATGTAGCCAATCTTGTGACTGACATGGGAAGTGGCGTAACTGTCAACGTCACTCCCAAAAACGTCAACTTGTCCACTGGTTAGCTTCCTGGCTCCCGCAATGCAAGAAAGCACTGTTGTTTTACCACATCCACTGCTGCCTAATAAGCTGTAGCTAATTAATCCAAACAAAATGGAACAGGGTGACGCTTTTATTCATGTTTATCAAAATGTATTGTACGCTAATAATTTATGATACATGTTTTTACTTACAGAGAGCCGACGGGTACATTTATGTTGAAATTCTGAAGCACAGTAGTTTCCCTTTTAGAGAATGGTCCACCTTCCATAAATATTTTAAAACCATTTGATATTTTGATTAGTGACTGGTCTCGGATACCTTCCCCAATGCTCATTTGTTGATTTTTGAATGATGTTAATATCATTTTCTTTTTGTTGTAAGTACAGAAGTTATGTTTCAGATACAAACACAATAAAAGTGTTTTGCGTCAGCTTGCACTGTGTAACTTTGACCCTGTGACGCGGATGCTTGTAAAATGACTTACTTCATAGTCTTTTATGTCGTTTTAACAAATTATGTTTAGTTGCATAATTATGTGGGTTATGGGTACACTTGGAATTGTTTTTGAGCTATTGAGCGAGTATAAATTTTAATATCATCGTTCAATGCAATCTGGTAAAGAAACGCAGGATGCAGAAGTACCAGAAAACCTTGTTTTACCACCCATTTCAATAAAGTGTACGTTAATATATTTATATCCGAGTTTAAAATAGAAATACTGCTTATTGTGAACATTTTTTCACACATTTTTCCTAACAATCCATTTGAGTTTTTATCTTTTCCTCATATGTAGCTTACCCATTACATATTAAGTTAAAAATAGGAAAGGGAACATGCAAGAACGTACGTTTCCATGTAACAAAACAAACATACCTACACGTGCATTTCTCTTTGCTTTTTTTTATTGTACTTGATCGTACGCTCTATGACAGGATTGGTAGATTGTTGGATGACAAAATAAGTTTTTCCGATACAAAATATATCAAGACTGAGCTTTGCTATAAAAATATATTTTATTTTACTATTCAGAAATTATAATCAAAAGTATTTTTCTTTTTGATGTAATAATAAAAAGGTGATATTTTACTGGAAAATGCGAGATATAAATACATTCAATGAGTTCGTTTCTTTATAGTAAGACTTCCCTTAACAATTATTTAAAATGCCGTTATGCAGAAAAATTGAGAAATTTTTACCATGGTTGTGGAGGAGAGTAATATGGTGACTTTGAAAAAATTCTAAACAAATTAAAAGTCAAGCGGAACATACTTGTAAAAGGTTGTCATTCCCGTGATGGATGTATCTATCTCTCTACTTCTACAAGATTCCGTAGAAATGTTCTTACATTACCCCAATTCTATCAACACTACAAACTTTTTTATTGGCTGATTTTAGTTATCAATAATCGACTTTTACATTCATTTTATTGTTAAAATTTGGTTACACTGGCTCAGTCGGAAGAAAGTATTACCGAAATTCTCTTAATACAAAAAAAGGCAGGATTCGGAATGGAACATACCCGGTGTCCAGTCTAATGTCATAGGTGGGGAAAAGTTGTAACAAACAGAGCAACCATCAACCCTGTTCCAGGGAATGTTAGCTTGAAAAGGGCTACCAGTGGTAGTGTTGGTGGGTCAACTTCTCCTGGAAAGCTGTCTTTGGTTTTTTGCAGTAGGAGCAGGATGGACCAGATAAGAAACGAAATCATGGTGTAAACGGGAGGAAACCAAGCGCATAAAGTCAACTTGAAGCTTCTACTCATTATTTATTTAGTACAATAAATGCATGTCTACAGGCAAGTCTAGTACTCACCAATAAATTATATGATGTTTATAAGCATAACCCACTGAAATATATATAGATAATAATAAATATTAATACAAACTAAAAAAAAATCATTTTATAATGATTATTTTAGTGGTAGACTATCTTTTGATGATAGATAGGCGGGGCGTTTCTTTTTTTGATGAATATATCATAGATATGTTCTGGCTAGCATCCTGTGCAGTGTTGATAGAAATTACTAAATAGAAGGTTCCTGTAACTTATAAACATATATAGTATTTTAGTAATTCTACTTTATAAACATAATTTTTTTTTTCAAGTCCAGCTAGCTTATTCTGGGCAGAACCTTGTGAATTTAAACATTCGCTGATCATTATCATAATCTCTCATCTCAGTAATCAAAAGGATGCATTTTCATGAAGGTATACAGCTCTATATGGTTTAGTAAGGCTTACATGTATTTTAGATTTGTGATAATATGGCAATTGCATGCAGTTTAAAGTGCATTAAAACCTTGAAGCGGGGTAAGCTGAGACACGTCAAAATCAACTTTGAATGATTAAAACATATTTTTTGCCTCTTTCAAAAAAAAATTGTACACAAGTTATTTACTGGTTACTGAAAATTAATTTATTGTATCATCTAAAAAAAAGTATCAATATATATGTTTATTTTATTTCAATAAAAGTAATTTTTATTGATCTCATGATCTTTATCAGAACTTGAAAAATAGGCATAAAAAGTATCATCTGAATGCTGTTCAATTCTAAACAATAATAAAATAATGGTTTTATTGCAGTTCTCAAGTAATTAACATTACATTGTTTCAGAAATCCATATCATGCCAAAAAAACAAAGGGGAAACAAAACTTCATGCTGTTAAACATGTCAAGAGAAAAAACGCATGAACGCTAATACTATCGTTATCGTCTAGTATTATCTAAAAACTTTATCAAAGAATTAATGAGGTGGAAGAAGGTGTGGTCTGCATTCACAAATCTGGAAATTTCTCAATTGCAAAAGTGCAATAATACTCTGGAGCTGGAAGGCAGGTTGATATTAATAAAGCATTAATTATTGAGCTCAGTTTAATGAACTGTAAAAAAACAATAAAAAGGTTGAGATAAATATGTGTTAAAATATAATAATACCTAACCTACATAAACAATATGTACCTTTGGGTCTAGGTAAACTTGACCATTAAAATATAAAATTTACGCTTGATGAAAGCTGAGTCCAAGGCTAGAAACAATCTGATATATAAAACAGCCCCAGTCTGGACATTCGTTAGAAGAAATAGGGATTTCAAGGCTGTGGCGGCTTCTGGCAGCGCACAATAAAAACGAATAAATAATCGGATCAATTTCGCTTTGTTTCCAAACTACAAAAAATGGATCATTTGCCGTTATTTTTGTGCTTCTTTCTTGCCGGCGTCATATCGGCTCTGGAGTTGACAAGTGTTCAGGAAGGGTCTTGCCTTCAGAATGTTCCCACAGAACAAGTGGATACAACTTGGGTACAAATATAACTTCTCTAAAAAAAATTAAAGTATATATTATTGCCAATTTTATAAGTACTGTTTTTAACAAATAATTTAGATGGACTCATTGCGTCACGTCTGGGGAGGTAGCAAATATCACCTCTACCGTTTTGCTAGTGGCCATCCTCGTTTCAGCCAAATGCGCGAGTTTGAATTTTATTATGACGCTTGCTTAACAAGGAACACAAGCAGTGTTGATGGAGGGAGTAGCTCCATAATTGGATTTGGAGGCAGGGTCCTAATGTCAGCTGATGTTGAGCCTGGAATCGAATATTTTGGGCTGCCAACGACACTCAGATCACAAGACGTTTGCGGTGGTGGTGTACTGCTGGCCCGACACAAATCAGAGAGGCTGGGTTGTGGCCACAAGCGTTCCCGAATTAGACAGGGCTACTCAGAGACTGATTGAGGATCACGTGCAGGCCTTGGGATTCAAGAAGGAAAATAATGTGTTCCTCAAAACCGGAACTTGCGGAAGTTTGGATGGATCTCGGGGAGAGGAGAATAGGCCACGGGTTTCAGCTCAAAGTGGGAGAAGCCTTGGTTGGGGTAGACCATCAGAGCCAACTCCTGCATTGTCCTACAGGTTTAAATAGCCGACCTCAAGATAACGAGATTTGGGTGGTCATGTATGGAAGAAGCGCATTTAGCAGCCAACACATTTTATTCTCTTAATGCCAAAATTAATTTGTTGAGTTGCAGGATCAAAAGTTTGCGCATATGGCATGGCTAACTGAAAGCAAGTTGTAAATTATCTGTGTAATGAATTTGTGGACCTTTTTAAGTTATCTATTTATAATTTATGCACCAGTTTAACCAAATATTAAAAAATTATTTAAAGTGCTGTTCGAAATTTAAACGGAAAACGTGTCACATTTCACCATCATCATCATGTCATCCTTATTGTGTCACCACTCGCATCACCTCCATTTAAATCGTCGTATTACTACGACTGTCGTAGCATGGTAGCAAGAGAACTGAGCAAATGTCCACCATAAAGTTTAAACAAAAGGGTTTGGCACAAAGTTATGGGGACAGCGGAATATTAAAAATCATCTTTAATATTTGCTATGTAAGTGCAAATAGAGGAAGCTTATTGGGGCAAGGTGAAACATTCAGTTGGGATTCTCATTTAACATTTGTAGCCGTTTCTTGAAATAAGAATTATAAACAAAAGTAATTTACAGTCCAGTGCGTATGGAAATGGTAATAGGGGTTTACATTTAATTTTTAGATGCATTAACTTCCATTATTTTTTATAACGTTCCAACAAGCCACTCATTAAATCAATGAAAACAGTTTTTATTAATGAATAACTTTTCAACGCACTGATTACGTCATGTCAGCCGTTTAGTTCTGAGCATAACGATATTAAATTTATTTGGAACACTTTTAAAAAAAATGAGAAAATAGCTGCTGCTTTTCTTATAGCTTATCGTAGTCTCGTAATGTAATGAAATGTGATGTGCGTGCAGCCGATAGTCTTACGATTAATATGCATGGTATGTCCAGGATGGAATAGAGCAAACCTCATAATCGTCCTGACAAAGAATCGATTTTGGGAAATATTTTTATAGGTTATGATATTACATGGTAAACTCATTGTTAACATAAATTTTAAATGATACAGACAGCATATTTTGTGTCTTCGAACGTACCTACGTCTACACAACCATGTGTTTTGGTAGCCATTACATATATTACTACTTATTCTTAATTATTCACTTTCAAATCCATGACGGCCCCAGCAACATCAGCAACACGTGCTGACTTTGGTTGCCCTTATTCCTACTTTTTGCGTAGTAGCCACATAAAAATGATCATTTATGATTGTGTATTATATTCAAGCTCAACATTTATAATTACCCACATTGAAATGTTTGATTTGAATAGACGAAATGTTAAGACCAGGATATTTGCATTACAAAATAGGAGCTTAATTATTAATTGTCTTATCAACCCAAACAAGAAGAATTGTTAATTTTTACCATCAAAGGAAGTATACGTAATGTAAGTACAATCTCGAATGAAACGATGATTGCATGTTTTCGTTACGTTAAAAATTAACACCCGGTTCTAATCAGCGTAAAGCTCTACCAAAGCGTAATTCCTTTTACACGTGCCACTCTTATTAAGTATTAATGTAATGTAAAAAATGTGCATTTTAAATTGAATCAGGAAACTTATTTGAGAAGAATGTGAGTTGACTTTTCGTTATGGGCAATGGATTGGAAAGTCAAAATAATGTGGCTCTTCTTCCATGCTAAAAACCAAAGTTCCATAAAACATTCATACATACATTCCATATGACTACCTAGACCCGTTTATAAAGTACTTGCATAAAAAAGGTATCCAAAAGTATGAAAATTAAAAGGTAAAATATTTAGCGGCAGACATAAATGAATTAAAATCTACTCAGCACAGTTCTGATGCAAAAGGAGATGCACAAAAAAAGCAGAACAGTTCCATCTTTTGAATTCACAACATTTCCTTCCTCAAGTTGATGCAAAAGCGTCGTGTAATTAGCGTTCTGCGTCACTGCATATGTCTGTGTTTCATACTTAGGACATATTACGAGCATGCAAAACGCTACCAGATAAAAGAAACATACAATCAATCTTTAATCATTCATTTTTAAGGCGTACCATTATTAATGCATCTACCACAGCTTTTAACTCTAGCTATCTCACAATACGCAAAAATGGTATAGTCCAAATTTTATTATATCGCTAAACTTCCTGAGCAAAAAAAGGAGGCAGGTTCATTGAAGAATATGAAGACACTAGGTCATTACCTACTACACTATAATTAATGCCTCGACCTAATTAAGTAGATTTAAATGTTGATGTGGATGCAGATTTAAATTCGTTTAGTCAAATTTATGGAGCTAAGTGTATATGCAACTTATTTGTAATTGCTCTTACATTGTCCATTTAAACTGGTGTGGCTGGAGTGAAAAGAGGATAAATTATGAATTTATTAGATATTAAAAAATTGTATAAAAAATGAACGTCATTTTGGGACTTTACATCATTCTAGCTTATGGATATTAACTGATCTTACTGTTGACTTGGTTTGCTCTCTGCTCTCAACTAACTTTAAAAAATTAAAATAGATTTATAACAATTTAAAAATGTTTCAAAAAACTTTACGTGACGTTATTTTTGTGCATCTTTTTTCTTGGAAAGAGCTACGCTCTCGAGCTGAGAAGTGTGCAAGAAGGGTCATGCCTTGGAAATGTTCCCACTCAACAAGTTGATCCAGCTTGGGTAAAACTTTAAAATTGCAAAATAGTTCCTATCAAAATATTAATTTATTTCTATTCTTGATTATAATGTAACTATTTTTATGTAAATGTTTAAAGCTGGATAGACTGAGCTATTTCTTGGGAGGTAGCAAGTTTCATTTATATCGCATGGCCAGGAATCACCCACGCTTTCGCCAATTGCGCGAGTTTGAGTTTTACAATGACGCCTGCTACACAAGAAAATATAGTTTTGTTGAAGGTCACGGCACCGTAACTGGACTTGGACGAAGGGCTCTTGTTAGGTACGAAACTGGGCGGGCTCCAGAAGATTCTGGAACCCTTCTGGAAATATGTACATTTGAGTCATCCAGATGCTGCTACTGCTAGACAGAGTGTTACACTAACAGATTACAGGACCTTTACAATAATGGTAAACTGCTGGGAGGAAGAGCATCAGAGGAGCTGGGGTCTCTTCACTCTGGCACCAGAACTGGACATGGCCACCCAGAGATTGATTGAAGAACACGTGCAGAGCATCGGATTCAAACGAGAAAATAATGTATTTTTAAAATATGGAAATTGTGAGAGTTTGGACGAGCGTGAGGACGGCCAGAACAGACCTTGGTCAGAAATGAATCGGTTAGGTCGTCCATCTGGTAGTCAAGGAGAGCAGGGGCCACAACGTCCAGGAGGAAGTCAGGATGGAAAGCAATGGCAACGTGGAATTGTCATACAGATTTCACCATAAGAAATGGGAAAGTTGTGGGAGCTGTAAAATAAAATAAGACGGTCGCGTTCTAAAAATAAGGCAGAGTAAAGCTTGAAATATAAATCGATGGAGAAGGAAGTAACATAATTGAAATAACTTTGCGAATCGTGTCAATATTGAAACAGTAAAGTGAAATATGTGTGCTGGATATTACCCTCCACCAATGTCATGCAATTATTTCATTTTTTTTTATTTCAACTTTGTTTTTTAATTAAATTTGTTAACAGAGCCTTAAGTTTGCAATCATATTTTTATTCGCATGAAATGCTAAAACTAATGTGCAATGACGTAACTTTATTTTACATATTTATTATTACATTAAACAGAATATTTGAGGATTTTTTTTAAAATTCACTAAACAAATGTTTAAAAAAGAAGCAGTGCATTTACCAAAGAGTCAGTTAGTTGCATGTAATATATCGCCACGGAATTTTTGTCAAACTCAAAAAATGAGCCAAACCCAATTTTGATTTCTTTTAGATTGTTCATCCGTTTTAGTACCTCCCTTGTTTTTTTCGTCGTTCTCAAACTCGTTGAGAACAAAGCTTCTGTTTGCTTTTTCCTCAGCACGGCTTTTAAATCCATCACGAAGCTAGTTACTTTTCCCATTAGGACAAGTGGACAAACAACTAAACAAATTGCTATGAAAAGAAGTAAAATGTAAATCATTGGAGAAACTTGACCGTAGCCATTCAGGGATGCCCACAATGCCTGTACCGTCATCCAAAATACTGCTGTAAATGAAACGCAAAAAAGTGTGTCGAGTTGTCCTGCACTCACACTCCAAATTAGAGTAAACTCTGTGTAAAGCAGCAAAAAAGTTTGTGTTGTCATCCAGTTTTGCTTATCACTGAAGTGTTCCAAAACCTTTAGCGAGTTAAACAAGTAAATGTATGCAGACACAAGGATAAAGCTAATAAGGCGAGACGTTTCAGCAAAAGTGGGAAAATTTAATAAAAATCGTGCTACTGCCGAGAATCCGATGATGGCACTACTTTGATACTCGGGGTCCGGAAGGAAATCTTGTGAAGCAAAGTAGAGAGGATCGAAATCTAGTACGACGAAAGTCAGAGAAACAACAAATGGAGCAAATCCGATAACATACACAAAACTAACCAAAATGTAATCAATTAAATTCTGTTTACGGATCCTCCTGGGATTTTTTCTGATTTCAAGTGTCCTGCTATTATTGAATGCATTCCGTTTGTATTTTCTGACCAATATTTTTTGCAATTTTGAAATTCTCTGCTCCAACAGCAGATATTCATTATATGCCTCGAAAAGGGATTGTCCATCTCGGACAACAACTGCAACAAACACTTGCACGGACAAAATGATCCCGACAATAACTAAATGCATTGCCCCATGTATCATAGAAAAATTACGTCGTGGGGATATGAAGCCGTGTGTTGCAATGACGTAGAGATTACAAAGTGACCACAAGCTCCCCATTAGCTGCCCAATCAGCCAAAAAGTCCATTTCCGTTTACTGCCCATGTACTCCAGTCCAGTGAATCCCTTTGTCCAGCCAAAGGGTAAAGGCTTTAGATAAAAGTAGAGGGGGCCGTGTAGACCCAATGCAATTTTTTGTAGATTAGTTATCATATTGAAGGGAAATATTCCGTCTTTTCTTGGAGAAATTCTAACATCTACTAGAAGGAAAAGCTTTTAAAGAACGCAAAATAATTTTTTTTTGTTTTTCATAAGAGCTGGAATATAATCTACAAAAAAATTTGTCTGTTCATATGGGTTAAACAAGTTAAAAATAAAGCCCATAACCCCAGCCAAAATGCCAAAAAAACATTTTATTGGTAAAAACCGCTTGTGGTTTCTATTAAGTTAGAAAAACAAAGGAATATATAGATTAAAATATTGTATTTACATTGTATGTTTTGACAAAGAAATTGAATTTTCAAACCCTGGAGAACATGGTTTAAATATAGACCAGCTGAATGTTGTAAGTAAACGATATCCAGGAAGCCGATTTCATTTTGCCGATTTTCTTATTGTAACAGCGATCACAGCTATGTAACTACTTACTGCTATTGTATCTGTTAAAAAAAATCATAGCAGTAGAAAAATCATCGCTCT
>JAHZNC010006663.1:0-18617 GCA_027744095.1 Zhuqinia jingwanae | reverse complement strand
CTCTTGCTTGCCTTTCTAATTTTATATGATGGAAAGTGTTAATCCAGGTTCAAACCTCATTCCCAAAACAGTTGCCTTCATGTTCGCTGAATTGAATCTATTTTGAACATATTTTCTGACCGAAAACACTCTTTATGGTTTCAACATTTTAAATAATTTAGCCATTTGTAGTACCATTTATGGATTTTTATTACCAAAATGCGATTTTGTTTTTTCAAAACATGAAGGCGCGGTAGAGTAACATACGGCTTGAGTACTGTATAATGGAATGGGTTATTACAGTTTACTTTTTTAAATAAGAAATTGGATTTTGTAATTTTATCAATGATAGAAAGGAACATTGGAATGTCAACCGCAAAGTTCTGCTCATAATAATTTTATACTGTATGTCCCCAGTTTATAAAATAAATGCTTCTCTATGTACCTATACTCGTTTTAAAGAAATCTCACGTAACTTAAAAACTATAATACAATAATGTTTCATTTTGGAGGACAATAGTGCGAAACCGTGGACTGTTCTGCTTATTTAAAATTAAAATGAGCCTCCATGCGTCAGTGGTCGTTTTGATGGGCTTTTACAATAATATTTGTGTATCTTTTGTAAAATATATATAAAGATAAAAGTGTGCAACATTTGCAAACATTTGTCCATGTACTTAAAATGAAATACGGTGACTTACAATGCAGCTTATTATTAAACACTACATAATTCTAAACGAAATGTGTTTATAATTTTAAATGTTTTAATAGTTTAAGTATGTTGATGAAATGATAATAAATGAGATAATGTTTTCTCTTTTAACTATGCACGCACGCAAGATACATGATAAAAATAGATATGTATAACTGAATTTGATTATACGGAGCTTCCAGAAAAAATTACAAAAGAAATGCTTTCTGTTGCCTTAATATTTATTATTTTTAATGGATTATGTTATTGTTAATTTATATACTTGTAAATAATTGTAATTAATAAATGAATTATAATACATTGAGATACCCAATCTTTAAGGAATTGAACCTAGGTAGCATCTTGTTTGAATAATCAATCAGCATACATGAAAAGGGTTGGTGCATACTTAAAATATTTTTGGTTTCTGTGAACCAGTTCTAACATGAAAACTAAATATGATAGTTTGGTGGCCACAAATCCGTTTGGTATGTGACTTGGTGTTTGGTTTGGTTTGGTTTGGTATATTAATTATATATAAATTGTGGCCAATACATTTTTGCTCTGTTGAAATACGGACAGAAGGCAGCCAACCTTACCCGGGATTTTACAGGTCATAATTATACTGTTGTGGGAAGAATACGTCACTCGTCTAGACTAACACATAGACTGTGAGTAACGCACTAAATTGCATGCATGGTACCAGATTTTTTTCGCGGCGGTAAAAGATGATCGCACCAGGTAACGTTGACCGTCTTCTGCTCGCGACCCACTCTGGTGAACCAAATCATAGCTGCATAAATGAAAATAGTTAAAACTGGATAGCAGTGATCATGCAGAAATGTGTATATATGCGTAATCGTCTTATTGCAACTTTGCAACATCAAGCGTTACCTTTCATCAACAATCATACAACAACATGTTATAATTTTAAAGACAGTCTTTCTGGAAAGATTTAGTTTTGGGATTTATTAAACCGAACTGTTAAACATTTTTCACAACAGAAATTTCACTCAAATTTAATTCCTTGGGCAAGTGGCAATTCTTTCGAGTAGTTAATGGTCACGGTTGAGCGCCTCATGTACTGCTTCCAAGAATCCGAACCAGACTCTCTTCCACCTCCAGTAGCTTTCTCTCCACCAAATGCTCCTCCAATTTCAGCCCCATTGGTAGGAATGTTGACATTGACAATACCACAGTCAGAGCCGTTAGGTCCAAGCCACTACAACGTTAATACTCGTAATAGTCAAAGGGAATTAGAGATGCAAAACGGCATACATATGTAATTTAATGGTCACCGACTTATACCTGGAATATGTTAGCCAAACTTTGTGTAAAAACGCTACTGGACAAGCCCTGTTCTACGGAATTGTTGATTTGAATGGCTTGGTCCAGACTGGTAGCTTTCAGTGCGTACACTATGGGAGCAAACGTTTCCCGGAGTACAACTGGACTGTTGTGCTTGAGTCCTGAGATGATAGTTGGTTCGACAAAGTTGCCCTCGCGTTCAATGATCTAAAATAGTTAAATGGAATACCGTAAAACGTATCACACACAACAATGCACAAATTATGGTGTCAATCCAACGAACAACTTGGGCGATGGGCTGTCCATTAGCAGGACTCACTGACGTGACCAACTATAGGGTATGAATGTGCACTTATATTTATAAATTATTGTCAAGTGAACTTCTTTTGTTTCCTGAATTTTCATGGGTTTATGTGTTTTTTTTACCTCGCCAGATCCTTTCCAAGCTCCATCGTAAACGCCTGAGTTTTTTTCCGTGAGACCAAGCTCCTTCAGAAATGCGTAATTTGGGTCATTAATTAGAAACGTAGAGGATGACATATTTCTAATCAGTCTTGAATGAGAAAGAGACAACCGGAAAACTGGATGCTGGTATGCCCGACGGCACGAATGAACAGACCGAAATCTGAAAACTGAAGAAGCCAACCAGGCAAGTGAAGTGGTAGGAGTTGCTGTCATGGCTTTCAACTATTTCCCTCTTGTGCTTGTATGTATGGACGTATGAATGTATTTGTGTGCGTATTTAAATACTTGTGTTATATGACTTGACTAGTTTGACTATCTTTTCTTCTTTATTAATCACAAAAATATACACACGTAACACACTACACTGCACATAACTTATTATGACAAAGTTCTGAAGAGCCAATGCACTCAACAACTATGATGGGAAGGCGATAAAGCTTTTTTTGAATGCTCAAAATTTACGCTCATGAGTATATGTAATATACGTCTGATTAGCTGGAAACTTATAAACTTTCAGTGCGGCCGTCCAGATTTCAGATCGGCTCTGACAGATAAATTGAATTAATCAACCGAAGAGTCAACGATACATATATACAAGAGGAGCTGAAAAAATCTCTTGGCTTTTGAAAAACAAGAGATAAAAAAATTGTTGATGGTAGTGATGATGATGAAGCTGATATTAGATGAAATACAACGTATTACTGTTTGCGTTATGTACTCATGCCAATGGAGGTCCTTTAAACCCTCAAAATGATTCAAACTATCTTTTACGCAAAAAAAATCCAGTGAAAATTGAAAACACAAAATTAGTTGAATAATTAATAACGTGTGCTGGTAACAAGCAATTGTGAGTTTTGTTTGATGTCGCTACGGTGGTCTCTAAACAACTGCATGTACGCAGTAAATCAAGTAAATGAGTGAGATGATGATGATGATGATGATAATCAGATGAATTTTGATGATAATAACAAGATTATTATGCAATAGCAACGGAAAACTGTCAAAGAAGGAGTTTAAAAGAGTGCACAAACTGTTTTTTTATAGCAACATAACAGTAAATTTGAGTATGAAGTTATAACTTTTTATCTGTAATAAACTTGCTGACCTCTGCAGGCGATGACTCGTTTTTGTGGACGAAAGAACATGCCTGTTCGGTTGGAGAGATTAGCACAAGAAAATAAATTGATAATGCTTTTCGTTTTTAGTATTTGTAGATCAAATAGTCTTATTTGTCATTGAAAAAAGAAGCACCCATGGATTTTTTTTACAATAATGAATGATATTGGGGTTACCCACGTTTTACTTGAGATATTTTATAAACATTCACGTATAGTTTGGCAATAGATTTATTTTCCATATTTTAAATGTCAAAGTCAAAAGAATTACATAAACAAATAATGTTAGAGGTAACAATGCAATGGGGAATAAAGTTTTCTAATAAATACATAACAAGAACGGTTTATTAACATACTTTGAACGAAACTTGGATTAAATTACATATCCTAAGCTGATAAACACATGCAACAGTAAATTTATTAAATACACGAAAGTGAAGAAATAAATGATTATTTTTGTGAACTCCCTACACATTTATGTGCGTTGGAACGTATTTTTGAAAGGGGAGGGGGTAAAAGATTTATCCCATTTTTTAATTAGTCGTTTAAACTTTTAACAAATTACTACTAGCTCTTTACAATGTTTTAGATTTTTTTGGGGGGTCAACGATGTCACCCTAACTCCCCGTTGCGATGATCCTGGCTACACTAGTTTAATTATGAATAACAGTTATTCTCAAGCTCCACTTCCAAACGACGCTCTTGTATTTACTTTCACTCAAAGGTGTGTTACCATTTCTGTATAATTTGATGCCTCAATCTCACCTTGTTGATTGCGCTGTTGTCGCTCATACCGAAGATCAATGATTAAACCGAGTAATATTAATCCAACGATACAAATTCCCATACATACGATTACTGCACGAAAGAAAATTACGTACATTAGCATTCAAGAGTATACAATCAAATAAGAAAATATCAATTGAAAAGTTTATGAAAAACGTTCAGGAAAAGTTAAGAATGAGATTTGGGCTACTGTTATGAATGGTTGCTTACGGAATTCACCAAGAATATGTGTTTGAATTTTGGTTCGGGTTCTCACGGTAATCCTGTATGTCGAGTCAGACCTACCGCAAGAAAAACAAATTGAATTATATGTAATTTTTCGACAAATTTGAATTATTTGGCACTTTATAAATGAATTTATGTCGTTTTGTTCCAAAATTACTCATACATCTTTATGGAGTCGCCACCTTCATTGCCCAGCATCTTGTTTGCTTCAACAACCAAGTTCCTGGATTCCATTTCTTCTGAAGCGTATTCATGATAAAGGGCCACCAAGAGCCCACACAATAGACATGTTCCCATAATTTTCAAGGCAGCAATAAAAAACTTAATTTCCCTAAAATGTTTATATAATTGGAGTTGCATTTTTAAACACTTTTTGAGGTAATAAAATTGTAATTAATTTTACGGATGTTATTGTGACGTGACACGGCACTGCACTTTTGTACGACACAAGGAATGAAAACGAATGACGCGAGTCTCTTTACATGTATAGTAATTTTGTATTATTTGTAGTGGTGATGAGCCAACAATATTTTCCGACTTTTAACAATCGGCTGTCCAATTAATTTTATTATAATTGAAAAATACACTTATTTTTGTGTTGTCAGTTTTCTTGTACAATTAGACAATAAACATTCATAAACGCAACAAAACACGTAGTCTGACTTAAAACATAGTGAGAGTATGATCTGACTACAGTAAGGCCAATCTGACTTTGACACGTCGGATATTTTATGTTTGCAATAATTAAACATAACACCATATCAAAGAGTCATTTTGAAAAGACAATACATTATACATACATTTACTTCGCAATGCATCCGTGAAGAGAATCGGACACCGGTGGCCCAATTTTTACGCCGCCATGTTTGTATCTCAACCTGTGCACACAGCTCGAAAATGCTTGTAAATGCAATTTCAGAAATACTTTTTTATGACGTGCCAATAACGTACAAAGACATGCAAGGCAATGGAAGCTTCTCAAATGGGAAAGTCAAGAAAGTGCGAAGGGGTTGACAGTTGACGTGTAATATTACTTTATTAATTACAAAAGGATTACTGGGCAGTAGAAAATTATAAAGCAATGTATGCATACGTATATATTATTACGTAGGTGATTTTGATTACCGTAGATTGTATCAACATAAAACATAATATTAACATGTTAGTAAAAAATATTTATAATTGATTTAGGATATTATATGCCTCTTGTGCATGTGGTTGACGCATTACGAAACTGCTTTGGCTATGCACCAAAAGTATTGGTGCGTCATCAAAAGGTGCACTACTTTACTAATAGCCGTTATGAAAATAAAATCAAAGAATGTACTGTATGGACAATGTTGAAGCAAGTTTGTGTATTAAGATAACAAACCAGATACTCATGAAGTATAATATTCATCAACTTTGGGAAATTGTGATTCATTCAATGCACTAAACATCAAACGTACCAAAAATAGTGTTACGTTACATCCAATTACAGATTATGTACATTACAGGTTTTTACTGTATGCTAAGTATGTTTTACTAAAGTGTCATGTGGAGCTGTTTGGTAAGGTTGTCCGTCCGTCCGTCTGTCACCCCGATATCTTCAGAACAACGGTTTACTCAAATGTCTTCATATTTGGTACACATATCATAACTCAGAACTCTATCTATTTTCAACCCTCGTCTCATCCCTCGGAGGAGTTATGAAGGAATTTTTTTTACATTTAACCAATAGCAAGTGACGTAATTATTGAATTCACTATCAGCTACGTATTTACAGATCTTGACAGCTTTATTTGTATGCCAAAAAATACTTTATGTGCTTTTCTTAAATCATAATACCTATATTTTTTCAAACCTATCCTTCATGCTTCCGTAAACTGTCATAAAATCTATTAAAATTGTGTGAACCCGTTTGTCATATGTATCCTGGTGATGATGACACATCGCGCAAAAGGGAATGTGCACATGGAGAAGAGGAGTAGGCATGTATACAAACTAACATAACGGCTTGTAAATGACAAAAAAAAAGCAAAATTGTCAACAGAGGGTCCGGTTCTTCCGGGTTTAAAATGACCTATTACATGAAGAAAATAAAACACAATCAAGTAATTGTAATAACGTGTAAAACCTATATACAATGAATGACATGTTATGTATATAAAATAAATTTCTAAATGCCAGGAGTGGCAGCTTGTCATCAATCATTATAAATAATTTAGACTTAAAGAAGGCAAATCACAAACATGACACCGCTATAGTCACTAGAGTGGACTGGATTGTTGATACTTAAACACAGAGCTCCCTTCCATGAAAACAAAAACATGATAAGAAGATTGCCAGACATTGAAGAGCAGGCCATTGGCATATGTATTCGTATTATTCTCTCAAAATGGCATAGGATAGGAATCCCATTTAACAGCATGACGCAATCATAAAAATTAAGGAAAAATGGAGGCAGAATATAACTTTGTTGTTTGGTTTCCAGTGATAAATTCAGGATATTAGAGTTAGTTATGCCACATGGTAATTTCTCTTCGTGATATCCTACTCATTATATTTTCATACATTTTCACAGTGTCTTTGCCCTCATAAAGGGGCACAATACCTTGCTACTTAAAATTTTAAGTTATAACTATAATCATGTATCCAATAGTTTGTTCTATGAACCAGGAAAATAAAGTGCATTATTTAAGGTTTTAAGGTAAAACTTTATCCCCAATTTATCAATATTCCTATATTATGTATATGTTTGAGCTCATTGTGGGTATTTAATTTTGGAAAATTGTACGTTGCGCAAAAAAGCGAATATCATGTATGAAACATAGGACTCTGTTGTAAAGCAAAATCACTTTGTCATTTGTAGAATATTTATTGTTTAATATATTGTCGCTGAGGAAATAATAACACGAACAAGAGCATGAAGTAAGTAAAAATTGGAGCATAAACACACATATTTTATGCAACATATTTTATTAGTGTACCTACTCATAGTTTTTTTTGTCTTAATCCGTTCCTGATGCAATAATAATGCATCGACCTTGTACTTTAAAAAGACAGAATGCCGTCAAAACGACATTTTTCACCAAAGTTCTTTGTAATTATCCCCCAAGGGAATAAGATTCTGTCTCGCGTGTCTCCTCCGGATGTTTTAACCAAATAGGAAAAATACAGGCATTGTAGTTGTCTAAAGGTACCTGAACAACAGAGTGAAAGCGCACTAAACACATCCAGAAAGTGACAGGAGACGTACAGATAAATTTGTTAAGTCTTCATACAAGCTTTCTTCATGTTCCCTTTCTCTTACATTCTCAGTCATACATACAACATACTTACTTTACTACGCGGTCGATACTTTATTCTGCATTGTCTTTTCATGCTTTTTTTGTCAAGTTGATGGTCACTTAGTCTACCTACACAGACAACAACAAAGAAAATAAGATTTCCCAACATGCTTACACCTGCCAATGTTTTGTAAAAGTAAATGAAACTCGCGTTCATACAGAATTTTTTTTTTGGTGTACAGGTATTGATTACAGAATATTTTTTATGTCACGCAACTTGCATAAAATGAAGGTTGGAAACTTACATGCTTACATGCGCTGAAATTGACATTTTTAACGTAACCCGAATATTGTTAATATGTAATAAAAGAGGCGACGGCTGCAGTTACCTGTAGCATCAAATATATATGTATGCTTCATTATTATTTTCAGTGATAAACAATATTTTTCCTTTGTGCGTCTTCTGCAAATGATGAGGAGGCGACAAATGGAACCGTGAGTCTAGTAATGTAGTAAGTTTTTAGTTTGAGCATAAACAAAACATTGTCAATTGTGGAATGTGGGTGCTTCTACATTTTGTTATTTTATTTTAGTGTTTTTTACAAAAAAGTTTTCCCATTACAACATATATCATATTTGCCCGAAAAATTGTTCTACCTTGTCTACTGTATTCGCTCTCAAGCTTTGCATTCATGCATGGTGAAAAAACAAATACATATAAACTTGAGTCATATTGATTGAACAGGTATGGAACAGATGCATGCCTACTTCCTTCCACCCATCGATTCTACTACTGGAACTCAACATGTTTGCTCTTACTTTTCTACAATGGTTACATACCTTCCCGTTTAAGTGCTATTATGTTTCCGTCGATGGCCAACTCAATTTCGATGATGACAGTAATGACGATGATGATGTTGATCGGCTTTATCGATGGCGGCCAGATGAAGGAAATCCATTAGTTGTCGGTCTTGTGGTACCATTCCCACCACCACAGCTTTTTTTAGTTACATCAATGTCATTATTATTATAATCATGAGTGAAAATGTTCTGTCGAGGCCAATCCCAGTAATAATGAAGGTAAAGTATATACATAAGCATAAGCATGCATACTTATTTCATTTTGTTCCAACAGTTAAATGTTGCATATTATATGGATTCGCAAAGCAATGCTGCCATTTGGAAAATCCGAGGATTCGAGTCAGTGAAGTTATATATGTGTTCAGAAAAGTACACGTTTCTCCTAGACAATCATGTTTGTAGTTACATGCATGAATTTCCACTGGAATTATAATACACGGTATGTGATAATATAATGTGCATCATGTTTTGTTTTTTACTAAATGACACTTTCTGAAAACCAAGAATTATTATTAGACGAGAGGATTTTCCCCAGTGAAATCCATACATTGACATTCAAATTTATAATAGCGCTTGTGAGAATGAGACACACACAGGTTGTGCAAAGTGCCAAAGTTATGGCAGTCTGCCGTATCTCCCTATTTTCAAATACCAAGCTTATATTTTCCCATATTTGAGAAAACCCGTTAACGGATTAAGACAGTCCAACATGTTAATAATATGTAGTGTGGTATACAACCACAGAGACATAATTTTGCACTAGCATAACTTACCATTAGTTTCGTAAACTTGGAACATGTATCCTAAATGCCAGGTTTACATTTTAATTGAAGCACAACTATCGAAAATGTGCCGTCATGGAAAATATTAGACTTGAATGTTCCAAAGACCAATAAATAACATCAAAAGCATCAGACCGTCACCGTCAAGCAATATTTGTACACGCGTCCTCGTCACGCAAACAAAGTGAAGGTCTTTACTGCTCTTTTTTAAAAGACTGCTTTAGAAAGGAACTGCTTTATTCCATGGAAGAACATTCAAAACCCAAACGGCTGGGCTCATCAATTGCGCATTTACACCTTACATTTTCTATTACAACAACCATAATCACCTATATGAAAAAATGTAGCATATAAGTGAGCACATTAACAAAACATATACATGCATTCAGATATTTAATATTAGAGCGGCAAGGGTCATAAAGCATCAAATACTAATTATACATGCACAAATCTGCATATAGCGACTAGGGTGATTAAAAGAAGCACCTTTCTTTTTTGTACAAAGAGAAAGCAAAATGTACTAAACGTACGATCATGTTGAATATCAGTTTTATAACAATAATATCAGTTGTATGGAAATTCGTTTAAAACTAAATATATAATATTTAAAATTTACGGTTTTTTCTTGTGTGGCAATTTTTTTTTGATTATCCAAATACCTGCATTACTTTGTAAATATTAGGATACTCACACTATTATTTACATCGAAAATGTTTCAGAGACACTTTATCATCATTTTTTTGTTGGTAATATAGTGAGTTAATATGGAACATAATAGCAAAAAAACACCAATTATATATTCATGAGGGGAACACAGTTTCATCATAACAACTAGTTTCACTGACTGTCTACAGCGGAAAAAAGTCCACCAACACGAAAGTATAAAAAGTCATCAACTAAACTTAAACCGTCGAGTTTCCTATATTTCCATCTTTTCATAGGAATCAAAAGCATGCATATGCACAGTAATACTCGGTTCTTTGGACGGAACGGACGACGGACCGCAGAGCTCGGAGTAGTGTTTGTTTACGTAGAAGCGTATGGACATGGAACATGCATACATAAGCGGAGGGAGGGTAAGATGGAGAAAAGCTTTTGTTCCTGCCAGTCGCTTCGCGTGGCAAGGCATTTTGATTTTTGTGTGTTTTGGCTGTTCAAGCTCAAATTATTTGACTGGCAACGCCAGTGAGTTATGAAAGGCGATTTTATATTGAATTTCACTTTTTTCTTGCGCAATTGATTTGAAGACAAACAGTTTTGCTTCGCTTTGTATTTTATATTGATTATATGGATTTGTTGTCCGGGTTGAGTAGATATCGCGAACTTGGTGCTAATTTGGTTTCTCAATCACGTTTTTGTATTTCGTTTCAGATAATTCAATTTGGAAGGTCGGAAGACACATTAGTTCAGTTCAGTCATGGTCTAAAAAATAACAGTGAAACAGTGAAAACTTAACTATGTGTTAAAAATTGAACGGGAAATTATATCTTACATTTTTTCTGTGATAGTGGAACAAATCTGAAATAGTTTGTAGGCTGACAAACTGCAAAAGGGTACCCATTTTCCGTTCCCAAACAATGAAATATTTTATCTCCATTCTATAAATCCACTTTTTCCTGGAATATTAGGCATCTTTACTATTAAATAGCTCGCGATATCATAAAAATATAATCTTTGACATATCTAACAAAAAAGGGTGCTCAAAATTCTGGAAATAGTCATGGATGACATGTATGGAGGAAGCGTACTCAGCTATGGCAAAGTTCCTTGTACTCCAATCACAGGAGCTTTTGCTAATTACTACGATGTGTTTGGCGATGTAGAGCAGACACGTGTGGGACGTGTTGGAACTAGAAGTAGCACAGCTAGTAGCACTGGCAGCAGTGGTGATTGCGATGAATCCATACTGGAAAAGGACTCTGGAAGGATCGTAAGTCTGGTCACAGATTCATTCACTTGCAAGAGCTGCAAACGGTCAAGCAAATATAAAAACAAAAATGATGACAGTTTTAATGCAACGAGTCTCATACGGAGGGATCCATACATCATATTTCTTCAAGAAAAGCAAGTAGAAGTACTCGGAGCACTTCATCAGGAAATACGGATACTTAAGCATGAAAACGCTGGTGAGTTGAATATATTGAGATTCTTAAATCTAAAAAGAGTTCAGTGATCCCTAAAAAAGATAAGACAACGGTGTAATTACCGGAACATCGGCATTAGTTCCGGAGTCCATTTTTGTTCCACCTCTACACTAGTAAGACATCGTCACTAGTTTGGTCGGCACAAAAAGTCAAAGTATGTTGATTTGCCTGTTTGATCGATAGCAGCTACCAATTGTTATAATCAATGCTTCGGATAAAAATGAGCCACATTTTCATAAAATAGTTATAGCGTAGTACAATGTATGCATATATGTTGAGAACAATCATTCTTAGTTTTCTTTATCATGCACCCTGATCAAAATTTTGAGAACGAATACTATTAGTATTAACTATGGAAATGGCATACTTTTCAAACGACTGGAAACTGCCACTCATAATCAAATCTCAATGCTGATCAGACAAGGAAATGCTTATGAGAAGATGGGTACATGATCTAGTACAGGCACATATTCGAATATCATGGAAGTCGTTGGAGGGCTTGACCAGGTGTTCAGTGCCAGTTACCAGCAGCATTCAGCATGAAAGAGTGGGTTTAGGGATAAACTGTTTAGACCCTTGCAGCCTTGGTTTTTTGTGTAAACGGCCATGCTGCATAGGTACTTACTTGAATGAAGAACTTGAGCGTTGATATGTCACTGCAGCAGGAAAAGGTGTGGAACGTTGGAATATTAATGAAAAATAAGTCAGAGCAAATTAATTGACACTGGTGCGCAAGTTGATTTGAAGTTTTTAAAACTAGAATTAATTTTATGGGCTTATCGTTTTACCAGATTTATTCATACATTAGGGAGCGCGCTTGATATGAGCTACAGGGAGCCTAGCTCACACGCGTATCAAGCTCGAATATAGATATTTCAGGACTAATGTAGTCAGTATGTAGTATTTGAATTTCATTGATTGGAGACTTTTGATATTGGTATAAATTGTGTATATTTTATATGATTTGATATAAATTACAGCTGGGCATTCGAACAAAACACTATCATTTATCAATCATCAACAATGCCGAAGTTAAGTAGCCGAACGAGCCCAAAGGGCTTGGGAGGTTAGTTTCTGCTCTGTCTGCCTGTCCATCCGTCCTTCTGTCGGTCTCTCCTTGCTTCCTTATATGTCACGCGAATATCTCGAAAACCATTGTCCAGCTCCGAAAATGATTTTCGGAACTGGACAATGGAAGCATTACAAATACTTTGCTGCATAGTGTAGATGCAAGCACGATTCAATTCCATCAGAAGAATAAAGCATTTTAATATCTAATAAACTGTTTAAACGGGGTAACGAAGTAGCCAAGCAACTGTTTAATTATTAAGTCAAGTCTCTAGAATATTTTAGTTCATGGCTCCAAATTGATAATTATTGATTTAACCTAATTTGCGAATTATGGCGCCAGTGTGCAAATATAATTGTCATATTTGTAATCAACTCTTCGAGCTACTTCGATTTATGCAATAAAAAATTTTGCACACTTTTTGCAAACTTGCGAATTAGGGCGCCACTATGTAAAAAAATTGGCATATTATTAATCAACTCATCGAGTTACATCGATTTATGCAATAAATTTTTTTAATGCAAATTAGCACTAATTAGCGAATGTAGTTATCATATTCGAAATCAGCGTATGACGTTACCCCTATACGCCGAGTTTAATGTGAATTGGCTTAACTGTATAAGAGATAAAAAGATGTTTGTTGAAAAGTTACACGGTACGTACGTACGTACGGAACGGAGCATTTTATAAAGCAGCTGAAGCGAAAGCTTTGCTACTTAATAAAGCTGAAAGACCTTTAAGCACGTAACTGTTAGGGATTAATTAGAATGATACATCACTTGCTAATGGTTCAAAAAAATTAAAGCTTCAGTCTCAACTCCTCAGGGGGGATGAGATGGGGACTGAAAATTAACAGGGTTCTGAGTTATGACCTTGACATTTGAGTAATGTGTAGGAAAGTATAGTAATGTGTTGCCTGCAAATAAATACAGTTTAGTTAAGCCCCCTCATCATAAACATGGAGAATCTTAACACTTACGAGAAATATAAACATTGACAGGGGTAATATGATACACGTTATATTAACTAAAATCCATGTCCTTCAAATGCCATGAGGTAAACATATTTTCAAAGCAATACATTGTACGTACTGTCATGATATTATTATTAATTATTTGCAGAACTGAAATTTCAAATTCATGTTATACTCCGGCAACAGGATGTCGACTCTACTTTGATTGACAGTTGTGCAACGGAATGGCTTTACCAAGACAAGGTAAGATGTTGTGAGTTGTGAGTGGTGAGCTGAACTTCATGTCATTCGGAATTATGTGTATAAACTGCAGAATGTCAATGTCAAAATGAATGCCACTCTAACCAAACTTAAATAATTTATGCCGTTGGGAAGCTTTAATATCATATATGCACACATGCCAAGATTACAATTGCTAATAAAATATTACTACTTTTACAAATGTAAAGCATTAAAATATAGCCGGACATTGGCAGATTTTTGGGAGAGTAAATGCTAATTATTTTCGGATTTTTTTTTAATAAATATTTAAGTGTAGTTTTAGATCCATAAATTTTCTTTCATTGCGGTTGCAGGCAACTCCAAAAACAATTGATAGTGGTAAATCCAGCGCAAGAAGCGTTTGTGGCGACCGTGAAAAAATATTGGAACTCGAGCTGGAATCTGCTACCAAGATGATACAAGAATTGAAATGGTTGCAGCATCACTATGAAAATAAAATCAGGACGCAAGAAATAAAACTGGAGGATTTAGTGGTAATTTAATCAAGCACGAATTGTAAACCATATTTTATTGTAGTTACAACAAGTAACATTGTTTTATGGACGGTATGATTTTCCAGAGGCAACTCAATATAAGCGCCAATGGGAGTACTGAAAATTCAAAACCTTTGCCGATGCAATTACAGGTCAGCGAGAATCAAAAGGATTTTTTATTTGATTTTTATTTATTGATTGCATATCCATAATTAATTTTTGTTGCAGTCATCCACCCAAGGTTACAAAACTACAAGATCTATAATCAGACTGGATCGGAATTTAAAATCAGGGTGACTTAATATAATCACTCGATTCAATCACATAGCAGGAAAATGTACAATCTGGAATTATCGTTTTTTTTCTATTTTGGCTGTAGACGTCAACGGAGTTTATCAGTTCATCAAGAACATGACTCTTTCAACAGGAGAAATTCTCTGCAATCAATTCTTCCCGAAGATTACAGAGAAAAAGTAGCCACCTTACCCCCAATATCAGCTAAGCAGTTTGGAAATCCGGGCATACCGATGAGGAGTCCAGGTTCTCAGTTTGTTCCCACATCCACCGCAATCAAGCCACATGAAAGTATGATTTCAAATAATAACAATAATAGGAGATCTTTGCTGATGCATTCTTCAACAGCACCAGCATCATTGCCACGAAAAAATAATGCTCCAGCTGCATTTTGTGAAGAGTCTAATCATTACGACGGCTAATCTTTCCGTTTATTAACAATAATTCCACATTACTAATAAACAGATATACTACAACTTGTTTAGGTAAAATCAACCAAGTAGTGTTAGTCTTTAAATATTTTGTACAAATTTTCTTTTATGTTTGGAAAATACAAACAAAATCAAATATAAAATGTTTTAAATGGGAACTGAATACGCGAATTCGCTCGATCGTTATGTTAGGTAATGATATATGACGCGCAACAGAGATAGAAGGGATGAGCTCAATGTATTACACGGCCATCTTTCCAATTCCAGGTGAGGTTTTCCCCACATCAATAACCCAAGAGCTACTGAATATCCATTCTATATAATACAGCAATATTAAATGATAAATAAATAAAATCAAATGAACAAGCTTTTATTAATTATAAAAACATTTATGTGTGTGCTGATTCCGTGATCTTACTGAGTTGTGGTGATAATATTGACTCTACAAGGAATAAACAAAATTGTTATTAGATTTTGGAGGGAAATTAATTTAAAAAACACGTAAAACCAAACTGATTTATACCTGTCATGAATCTGCCGTAAAATGCTAAAACTGGATTCATAACGTCGTTCATTATATGAGCTTGCCTCCCTCCATCTTTGTCGTATGAGATTCCAGCGATCCAGGTGGTTTTGAAAGAGGACGGCAGGAGAAGGTGCTAAGTCATCGTCCTACGATATATATTGTTTTATGAGACCATCTTTTCTCGGAAATGTTTTTATGTGAAATCATGAATATTTCGCACATACATAATTTATTAAAAATGGTTCATTTTCTCTCGCCAGTGGGGGTGGTATCCGCACACTTATTTGATTACCATACTCATCACAAGGTAAAGGTTCTGGTGGAGGAAGTCTACTAACATCTTGTGTGTCACCATGTTGTACTTCTATTTCCTGTTGTTCCATTTCATCCTTTTCTTCATCAGATCGAACACCTCCGCGAGGACTGTTTAAGGAAACAAACATAGCGTACAAATACGTCTGTGTAGAAGTGATTGCTGAGAAATATTTATTTCTGTACAAAGCAGTGTAAAGAAAAACTCAACGAACTTATGTGGTTTGTTTTGCATCCATGCTCTACAAATAGGATATAACGGAGTAGACTCATCAAACTGGGCTAAGTCTACTCCTCTATCAAACAACTTCATTACAAACGAAGTTTGTGGTTTTGGGGCGTCACTCGTAGAGTCAGACTTACTTCTTTTCTTTACCGAAGGATATCTCATACTCAATCTGTTGGACCTGCCTGTAATAACAAAAAATAAATCATAATACAACAACACAATTTAAACAAAACATGTAGTACACCTAAAACGAAACAAACATTAGTTTTTAGTATCAACTGAAATTTATTTACCCTCCTCCGCGTCACTATCACTTTCGTCATCGTGCATGTAGCTATCTTGTAGCGACATGTGTCTAAGCACATTTTTAAATCTATTCCTCGCCATCTTGACCGAGGCATCTTCAGGCACTCCTGCAAAAAAAATTAACCTTTTAAATATTTCCAAGCAACATGAAATGACACATTTATTGGATATTTCAAGTTGTAAAAAATCAAAATTTTAGTTTCAGAATGGTATTGTATACAAAATTCTTGTTACCTTCCATCATCTTGACGGAGTTTGCAGGCAACAAACTACTCAATGTGCGCTAATTGCGCTTGAATGATACAAAAGTTTCGAATAAAAATCGTGCAAAACTTAAATTCCGATGAGATTATTCTGCCTTACGAACATACAACAGACTCAACATACACCAGAATATTACAACTTAAGCACTAGACGCATAAGTATCATGTACAGAGTACACCTAAACAATGCAGTATATACTGCAATGTTAAACAAAATACCACGTATACATCCGTTAATGTGAAGCACATTTGCCAAACTCAATGACTCAAGCTATAAGCATGGTTAGCATGTATTTTGAAGTATTTATTACGAAGCTGTGCAACAGCATAGTAATGTTACTATTAGTAATGAATCATAACTAATGATTTACACATGATTGTCTATGTGTGTGTCCGCATGATAGCTTCAGTTTATATCAAGTGGGATATCATTTGAAAGCTCTTGACAAGTAACGAATGAAAATGTTGTTGCTTTCAATCCAACGTGCTTGTCTGCAGGTGGCCGAAAATAATTTTTTCGTCAATGACATATAGCAAGTGACATCATTCGAAACATTTGTTTGAGCAACAAAGGAAACGTGTTTTCAGCCCACATCTACGTATTTACAGGTCTTACAGCATTTTTGCGGGTGCATTCAGGTAAACAATAAACCCTTAATGACGATGTAAATGCGTGCATCCAATCTTTGTTCTCATTAATGTATTTTAGCGTGATTTTCACGATGTTTAAAATATTATTATTATTTTAGTGAAATATTAATTATTGAGTGATTTCGACGGTACATAAAGTTTTGTTTTAGTTGGTAGGAACCAGCAACGAATTCTTACTGACGCGACGTACAGTGCAACGTGTCGTGAACATATAAATACATACATAAATACATATTCGGCAGATTAAGGCTACAATTTTATAACATGCATTAAGGATGCACGTAATAAATTTGGACAATTGTGAACAAAGACTCAATCCAACAAGGATTGGATAATCTTGGCGAATTGCATGTAACCATTACACACTAGTTGACTAGACATGTTGTAAAAGTACCCCAGCTATATCATGAACTGTTTACAGGTCGTTATAACTTGGCGTTGTCTGGAGTCCGGCCTTATCAGCATTATCTCAGACTTATCATTATAGTAGGAATCGGACATCCTAATTACGAATATTATGTGTACTTTGTAATCGCAATTAGTTAATTGTAGTTAACTAATTATAATAAACTTTTTAAGTCGGGTACAAAATTGGTACATTTATTCTTAATATGGAGGAATAGATCTGTATAAATTTTCAGCGCTCTAAGTCCATCGCACTGCCACCAGGGGGACAAAAATCATTGAAAAGCTATATATACCGTCACTGATTTGCACTAAATTTTGTACAAACATACTAGAGCACTAGGGCATTACTATTTTCAGCGACCGACTGAAAACTTACTTGAAACCGCTAGGTTACATATAAGGACACTCTTTCTCTGTATCTCTATGCATGTCTGGGTGCACACTTTCAAATATCGATTCCGCCAGGCTTGTGGGTAAAATTCGTATTTTAAATACATGTATTTCAAAATACATATTTAAAATACGTTTTTGTATTTTGTATTTAGTATTTTCGCATCTACGAAAATGTATTTTGTATTTTCACTTTCCATTGAAATATGTATTTAAAATACAAAATACCTTTTCAAAATACATTTTTGCACTTGAGCGCTCTTTTCTTGCGTTTGAGCATGCTCAATGCCTATTATAGTTACGTTTTTGACAGTGCACTGCAGTGAGATGATAAAATCATGCAGGGTAATCATATTTTGGTTAGTCGTATGACTAATCTTTACGT
>JAHZNC010006662.1:0-11278 GCA_027744095.1 Zhuqinia jingwanae | reverse complement strand
TATTTTCAGGTAATAGCAGTAATAGTATTACAAAATGGCCGGAAGCGGGGAGATTTACCAGGACCTTAAGATAATAATGGATTCCAATATCCCAGCAGGTACAAAATATCTATATTTGCTTGCGATATGATGTGTTTCAAATAATTTATTCCGTATTTAAAAATACTATTTACTTTATTTTTATTTTAGTTTACGGGCCAGAAGATTCGAGGATGCAGGGGGTCTATCGCGATGCTTTGACGCACTTCTTTATGCCGAAACAAACTCCAGGAGAGCTGCAGCCAAACTTGGAAATTATTGAGGAGTTTCTGCTTCATCAATTTTGCGACTCTGTCCAAGATACACTTGAGGAACTTCCATTCCCCCAGTTGGAATCAGCGCTTGTGATGCTAAATAAATGGAAGTGTGTTCAGCCGGAATCATCAAATTGCTCCCTGTTTATCAACGCGTTTCCAGAAGAAATATCTGCTTTGACGAAGGGTAACATGATACCAATTTACGTTCGCAATCAAAACAGCGCCATGCTGCTAAAGAAGTCCGACGACGACACCATCGTCTTATCCACATTCAGATGTTCACTTCCATCCGGAGTTGTAATGTCGACGGTGGGCGACCTATTCATGGTATTCCCTGAGACAAGGGAGACCATACAAAATTCAGGCATGTTGGCATCAAAGGCATTTGCGAAGCAGCTCCATGATCTTGCAGTTGGGAATGTGGATATCGCTCTCAAGAAAACTTCCAAAGGGAAAAGTGAGTTCAAAGAAGTAAGGGACGTGGCTGACCCTAAATTCGTCTCAGATTGGATTGTTGGGCTGCTAGCTCCTGCGTCCACAGATGCCAGTGAAAAGTTGGAGCTACACCAGTTTCGCAAGAAATTCGGGGATCACGTGACTCTGGAGGGGAAAGGGGGATCAGCTAGTTTACTCCCATTTCGTCGTTCCGGAATGTACATGGCTATAAAGGCTGCTCTTCAGATGAAACTATTGGAAAACCTGGGATCGAAAGAGGAATCAAGGTTGGTCTACAAAATAATCGTGCTTCGCGTTTTGGCTGATGTTGCAAATGAATTCGATGTCACCAATTCATTCGACATGGATCTCGCGTGCCAAATGATGGCCAAGCTGGGGAGGCGTGTGAAGAAATTGACAAATCTGCCTGATCCCGCATCATCTTCAGCGGTTGCAGAAGAAATAAGTTTGTTGAAAACAAAATCCTTGGAACGTGTAATGTGCACCGTGATGAAAATGAGTGGAAGAATGAAAGAAGTGTGGGATCATGTTACAAACAAGAATACTGGAGTACCTGGAGAAGAACAATCTCTTGCACCAAAACAGGGCGACCTACTCCATGAAATCCCGCAACTGGACAGATTTGTTGAAAAACTCAAAACCTCATTTTGTTCTGCCCCCACCGGATGTTCTAATTCAATTCCATGTGAATCACAAATCTTTGGGAGGTACAACTCAAGTTGGTCAATCCTGAACGCAGTAAACGCACTTTCTAGTGACAACGCATTTGTTTGGCTGCACGACACTGAAAAGTTCATAAAATATAACTGCAATTCTGAATACACGGAAGCCTCTGTCATTTCCCAGCTTGTAACCGTGTACGTTTCCAACGCAAAGATGTACTATCAAAATGATCCCCTTGGAAAAAGTCAAATATTTTTAGTTGTCCTAAAGGGATTACAAATCATTGACATGATCACATTACAACTATATCCACTACTTGAAGAGTACAAACCGGAAGTGAACATGGAGTTATTTGATCACTTGTTGTTGCCATTTGAAAAGGACATGATCCTTTTGGATGATATGCTGGATTACTTTAAAACTCGACATCAAAGGGCAACGTTATCCGAAATCCTGAGTACTAATATTGTGACTGCGGACACATTTTCTGTACGGTTTGCGAAGCAAAATCTAAAAATGCAAATGCTTAGGATGAAAATTCTTGCGGATACTAAGGCGGACATACAGAAAAAATGTAAAGAACTAAATGAAACTGTACTGAAATGTAATGAAATGGAACTGAAAATTATTGAGCTAATAAGCGATTGCAAATGCGAGTGGAAAATCAGGCAAGTCAGAGACTATAGAAATCGAGACAAGTTGGTTGATGAGCAGTACAAAGTCGAATGCTCCAGCTGCAAGCTTCAAAAATGGGAATCGGAAAAATTGGACCTCCTCCGCAAATCAGTGTCCCGATATGAGCGACCTCTCCCTCCGCAAGAAGATTACCAATGGGGTTTAATTTTTGAACTTTTGATTCCTCAACAATTTGCCATTTTTAGAGATTTTCTAGCATATTTCAAGTTTGAGATTTTTGGGGAAAATTTTGAGGGAGAACAAAACCACAACAAGATATTTTGGCTGGAGTATAGCGAAATATCACGGTACCAAGGAACTTCCGGTAGTAAATTCATTCATCTTGGGAGCAGCGCATTGCCCTCGTCTCGTACAAACCACACAAAAACGCCGCTGGATGTCCTCAATAATAAACCTGAAGAATACGTAATAAATAATGGGATGGGATGCACATTTTATTACACCGGTACAAAAAGTGCGACAGTTTCCATGAAAACGGCATGCTCATTTAAGCTTAACACCACCTCCAAATGTCATCCGTATTTGAACCTACAAGACACTCTGCTTTCCACTGAGCACACTCCAAACAGTGCCGTCGCAAGAAAAAATGAATGCCACCTTGATTTGTCATTGGATGAGTTCGTTGCATTTGGATCCCTACGTGCTGGGCACCGTGTTCAACTGAGAAACCTCTACGAAGCCATTTTCAGCGGTTCATTGTCCTTTGAACAGGAGCCTGTGCTCGCCCTTATTCTCCAAACAATTTGGCAAGTGGGGCCTAGAAATGAGACTGGGGAAAGGGAATCACATCTGGATTTTAGCCAAGAGCAACAATTTGAATTTGCGGAAGAATTTCTGGAAATGTTGGATAAATTGGTGAAAACTAATCAAGCAAATTACAGCAACTCTTTGATCCTCCTTGTTGCGATTTTAATTGTCCGTCGTATTGGGGAGCTCAATTATATGCTGAAGGCCAAATGTTATACCTTATTGAAGACCTGGCGAGGGATAATGCACAATTGGACGACTAAAATTCAAAGCGTGATAGATCAACCGGAAACAGCTTCGGTTTATGGAGGGATTCCATCCCTGCGAAAAAATCTACTGGAAATTGTAACTTGTTCCATGTGTTCTTACAGCATTCATGACACGCTGAACATTTCGGAAGTGTTGAGGGAACAAGATGATGTGATTCACTGGTTTCACACAATTTACCTGCGGCATCAATTCCAGGAACAACCTGTTCCAACATCAGACTTTTTCAAAATTATCCAAAATTTTGTGAAAGCTCTTCCGCTTCGCATGGAATTAGAGAAGCAGATTATAGCTGGTTCCCCCTTCTTTGTCAACTCATTAAATGGTTTCATTTCCAAACGGTGGAATAAAACTGGAGATTGCACATTAAATTCTGTGGAAAGTCCGTACAAAACAAGCAGCAAGGAAAGTCTGATACTTGTGGAGTATTTGGAGACTGGCATGGCAACAGGTGAGCAAATTACTCACCGAATCACTTTTGATCTCATCCGAGGAGCATTCCTTGTCAACGGCTTCTCTCAATCATCACTACCTTCAGAGGTAAAACGGCACAAGCTGTTTCAAATGTACTTTAAAGACGGAACTAATTTGAGAATTCAGAGGGATAACGAAAAGGTCTCGAGAACAGTGACCCCATTCCAGGGGAAACATTATGAGTTTTACCAAAACTGCTTCAAATCATTCTCATTTCTACGGGACCAAGATAAGGATGAGGACCTCATCATCAAAGAGATTCAGGAGACTAGTACTCCAACCAGGACGCTGGTACTACTGAACCCTCACAAGCTCAGCTTTCAGCTGTCTTTTTATTTCATTGAAAATTTTACACATTGGCTGGACACTGCAAACGACAAGGTCTATTTAAGACCAATAAATGGGGATCAATCAAACCATCCATATTACTACAGCATGAGCAAACGTTGGTTAGCTTCCACATCAACGCCCAGAGGCGTCTGGACTCTATTTGATGAACGTTCCGGACAGTTTGTGCTATCCATTCATACGGGTGGGTTTCAACGAATAACCAAAAAATTGGACCGCTTGGAAATGAGTGAGTACATTAACGTGACCACTCCCGATCAAGAAAACTTGACCACTGCTACCCTCCGGAGATACAATCTTAGATTCACTTTAAATGAGCCCGATGACGAGCTGGAAAGTGTGGAGTATCCTGGATATCGTGTATCTACTAATCAAACAAGTCTTGGAACTTTGGTAGGAATTCGTCAAGGATTGCTGTTGGAGAATGGCGAAAAACGACTTATCATTATGCCCCACGCAACAATCCGAGTGATTATTGAGGACCAGAATCTCCATCAGTGTGTAGCTATTTCTTTGGAGACACTACGACAGCCAGCGTGCTTCGTATATGAATTCGACGACGTTTTGAAACGACTCAAGGCTCACAACAACAAATCAGCATGGCTATACCTTGCGGCACTGCACGCCGTCACATCTTCCGCCCTCCCAGATCCGTTTACAGAGGTTACAGGAACGGAAATGGCTGTGAGAATCCTGCAATCTGCTTGCGTTTGGAGCTGTGCCCCATACGACGTTGAATCCATGACTACCTTTAATTTTATTAAGACATTGTCTCCAAACCGGAAATGGTATGGCCACTCTTCGTCCGGCAAGACTTTTTCCCATGGGGATAAAGGATCCATGGAAAACACAGCGTGGCCAGAAGGGTTGCCAACAATGGCAGCATATGACGGGTTCGCACTGATTGTGGATAAGTTGATAGCTGACAGCAAAAAATTAGCAGTTCTCCACAAAACCACGACATCAGACAAGCAAACGGATGGCTTCAACAAATCAGAAGAAATATTGGGTTCGGAACGACTACGAATGAGGGCGTATCTTAGATGGCTTCCCATGTACAATCCCATGGTTGCTGTGGAATACCCCAATTATTTTGGACGCTCCAAGGTAGCTCTTCTGAACGGTGAGATGGACATCCCTGAGCACCAATTTTCACTGAGGTCATCATCCAAAGAATGGGACATTTCCAGTTTGCAACTAATGTCATTCGCTGCCCTTCCAGGATCAATTCAACCTTTAAAAGCACGTGACGTGTTTCGGAAAAATACTCTGACCAAGTTTTTAATCACGGATCAGCCATTAAGTCCCCCCAAACTCCCATCAACCGTATCCCTGCACAAGAGTGGAGGATTTCAAGATGTGCTTCACCTGGAATCGGGGTTCCGTTCCAATTGGCTATCACTTTATTCCATGGCGTTAAATTGTCAGATACAAGAGGACTTCAGTCACCTTGGAATCATTTTGTCGGCCCTAGCTTTACGCGGCGCTGTACCCATGGAACAAGTGGCCAATTTACTTTGTATTGCTGTCTCCCAAGCCAATGCACTCACTGACACAAAGAACCAAATACTGTTTCCGGATGCGTGCTCTTTTTTGTCTTCAGGCTCTCCAACGTGTTACTCGACTCCTACTAGTAACGTGTATGTAACTAGCACTGTTGTGGATATACTGGCAAGCCATTCCAAACCGTTTACAGCCTTGCAGCTTCCCATCCTTCCAACTAAGCTAGAGTCATATGGCTGGCATCATCTGTCCATGGAAGATTATCAATTTCTACAACAGCAGTACGAAAATAAAATGGCCAAATATAAACGTGATTTGGAAGAGTTCAGAGTGCAAAAGGCTGCATACGATGCGGAAATAAAAGCAAGTTGTAGGGAAATAAGCTCATATTGCGAGCGGTTGTACTGGCCGTGCGAGAAAATAGAACTGGAAGCTATCGGACATGTATTGGAAAGCCGCCACTTTGAGAGCAGGCCTGTTGTCTGCAAACTCAACCCAACTTTGGCATGCTGGTACCGCAACTACAAGTTAAAACGATTTGTTGACTACGTTCAAGAAAATTTGAACAACATTTGGGATAAATTGGAAGAAGGGGAATTTGCAGAAAGGAATGCCGCATCATGTCCGTCCCCACATCAATTAAAAAAACAAGTTACTCTGGTCAGTGCTAAGAAGGTGGTCAGAAAAAGTGTTCAAATTGAAGATGGGGTGATCACAACAAAATTCTTAGAATGGGCAATAGCAGATGCTAACATTTTTAAAAGTGGCCAGTTCCAAACACACTATGGAGTCAACAATAACACTACAACAACAGACTTTGTACATCAAAGGGACATTTGTCTGCTGTGGATAAAACAGTTAAATGACGACATTTTGGGAATGACGACAGGAAACATATCCAAGCAGATACTTTATGAAACGGGAGTGGCTCCAAGGCTGGATCCACAAAGTATTTTGAAAACTTTGACCAGAGATTCCAAAGAGCAGGATGGTATTTTTGTGGAGTTTGCTGGATCACTTGGAGTGCTTTGGACACACCTCAAGCGACTGAACAGATGTGTACGAGCATCCAATGACGCTGAACTCCAACGGGAAATCGCAAATCCGGGACACGAAAACTGGAGCCCTAAAGATCATCCTGAATGGCTTTTGCTAGAGTTGGAGCTTGACATCATGATACGTCCCGTTCAAGTGAAAGTTGCCAGACAAATGATAAATATGCCAAATGCGGGAAACGGGGTTACCCAACTAAACATGGGAGAAGGAAAGACGTCGGTTATTGTTCCAATGCTCTGTGCAAGTCTGGCCGAGAAAAAGAGCCAGCTTTGTCGAGTCACCGTGCTGAGCTCCATGTTCAGAATGAACCTCACCAGCTTGACATTCTCGATCGGAGGATTGCTCAACAGAAGAGTGTATTCGGTGCCTTGTCGGCGTGACATGGAAATTGATCCGCAATGTGTCAACCAAATTATTGCAACATATCAGGAGTGTTTGGAAATTGGAGGTGTGGTGCTCACCCTTCCGGAACATAGACTATCCTTCCGCTTATTAGCATATGACAAGATGTTCAAGAAAGATTCCAGTTTGGGGCAGAAAATGTTGCAAGTGGAAAATTTTCTTAGGGAGTTTGCTCGAGATATTTTGGACGAAAGTGATGAGCTGTTCAGCGTCAAATACCAGCTTGTCTACACCATGGGCAAGCAAGTTCCAATTGACGGGGGGGAACTCAGATGGACAACATGTCAAAAAATACTTCACATTGTACGAAAAGTAGCTGGAGACATGATGACAAGCTACGGCACGGAGCAAATTGAATTTGATAAAAATGTTCAAGAAGCAAGGCCGCATGAGTTTTCGACATTTCGTCTGTTGGGGGGAGGCAACTGCTTGGATACATTTTTGGATCTTGTCGCTGACTCAGTTTTGAGTGAAATACGGGTGTCCAGTAGTGAAAAGTCAATTGTAAAAAAGTTTCTGCTTCATAATGAAATTGGAATGTATGAGCACTTGCAAGTCATCTCATCAATTTTCAAAGATTTTCCAGACGTTTTAAACAAAATATTGCTAGTTTCTGGATACCTGAAACGGGGGATTCTGAAACTTGCTCTGACGAAACGTTGGCGAGTTGAGTATGGTGTAAGCCCAAATCCCGCATTTCCCAGGCTCACTGGAGCAAGTATTTGATATCCTGAAAGGTAAACAAGCTCCGGACGCCATTTACTCCCAATGGATTTCCAAAATCCCCCAAGAGCTTGTTCCGGATTTTCTGGGAAGATACTGCAGCCTTAATATGAAGGATGCTTATCAAAAGTCGCAATTGTTTAAAATGCTGAAAAAACATAAGATGGTAGTAGACTTTTGGCTATCACATTTCGTATTTCCGCGAGAGTGCAAACAATTTCCAGGAAAGCTTGTGATGACTGCATGGGACCTGTGCTATGAGAGACAGCGCCTTCCGGTGAGTGGCTTTAGTGGAACCAACGACTCCCAAGTACTGCTTCCCCTAATGATATCCCAGCAGGATTTGGTTGAGCTACAAAGTACAAACGTGAAGATGGAAGGAACATTGCTTTTACCAGAAAACTGCAACCACAAAGGTTTCAAAATGGGGGTAACGTGCCAAGAAATTCTGGAGACCATGAAACAAGATAAGTTGACAGTCTTGATAGATGCTGGTGCACTCATGTTGGAGTGCAGTAATGAGCAGTTGGCTGATCTCTGGTTGGAAGTTGATCAGCAAATCGAAGCTGCCGTGTACTTTAGTGAGAACAATGAGCTGCTGGTCAAGAGTAGAGGCGATCACGGTAGTGGGGTTCCTTTTGAAGTGTCTCCATATCAAGGACGTCTGGACAAGTGCGGTGTCTTTCTGGATGATCAGCATACCCGGGGAACGGATCTAAAATTTCCTTTGGGTTCCAAAGCATGCGTTACGATAGCCACCAGAATGAGAAGAGACAAGTTGATTCAAGCTTGCATGCGAATGAGAAAGTTGGGGCAAGGTCACACTGTCACTTTTTATCTGTCGCATGAAGCTCACGACAAGGTTTCCGGGGTATCTGCAGTAACCACACAAGCTGTGCTGAACTGGGTTTGCCAAAATACAAAAGAAAGTAATGAGGATGGCTTGCTATACTGGGCATTGGCAGGGATGAACTACGCTCAGCGGTTGGCTGCAGAAGACCACTTCCATTATCCGCATTACGAGAAACCATATGTTGTAGATTTAAACAATGATGCATTGGCTTTAATTGCAACCGTTTTGGCTAGACAGTGTGTGGATGACGAAGTGACGAAACTAATGGATATGTATGGTCAATTCACTCAGCTGGAACTACTTACCCAACTCATCCCACAGTGGTTTCAATCTGCCAAACGAAAGTTGCAGGCCAAAACCGGTGACCGCCAAGTGAGCCAAACCATTATTCAAAACTTTGATGCAATTTGTGATTCAGTCACCCGGAAGTGTTTGGAGCACGTTCCTACCAAAAAGAACATATCTTCGAATTCTGGAATGATGGAAGAAGAGCAAGAGAAGGAGCTGGAATTGGAGAAGGAAGTGGAGGTGGAAGAGGAGAGACAAGTGCAAAGACCACCGAGGGCGACTCCAGCAATTCACCATCTTCACGAGAAAGTAAAATCATTTGCTGTCAACGGCGGTACAATACGTCCGGATGGGGAATGCTTCTTTAAACTGAGTCACATTTTTGAAAACGTCACTTTTTGGAAAGACGTTCAACCGGAGTGCTGGCAAGGAAACGTTTTTGTCACAAATGACTTTGCTACCACAATAGAAACCGGTACGGAATACATGCGCACTTATAACAAAACTGACTTATATCTCCGACCAATGCAGTACATGATATCATGTCATCATCCGTCATCTGGAGCTGTGCAATTGCTTATCCTAAGTCCCTTTGAAGTCAACAAACTTTTACCGTATTTCCGAAGACGACAAACCAAATGCCAACTCCACATGTTTTCCATGAGGCGCACTGAAAAACAAGACTTGCTTTTGAACAATCCCCGTCTCCAGCTTCCTGCCTCAGCACTCCACACATCTTACAAAGTTCCGGAGGATGGGCCTGAAACTGCTTCTCTTTTATTGGCGTCTGCAAGCTTGTATTTCAACAGCATGGAAGAGCAAAAGGCTTTTGCTCGATTTCTTGGATTGGTCCCGCAGCCTTGGTCGCAAGCGGAAAGTAAGGCTGATGAACTTGGATTGATAACGAAATCTGGATTTCTCCTCCCCCAATACAGATCTTCACTGGAATACCAAACGGGTTTTGATGAGGACCCCACTACCCTTGTAAAGAAAATTTTGAAGGGTCGATTTCCTAATGTTAGTGAGATAACTCATGTAATGCGGCTGTTGAGCACTCAATGTTACGTGGAAGTTGAATGAATTGATTTCCTAAAAAGAATAATAAGTACTTAATAATAATTTTATAATATAGTAGTATAATTTTTTCTTAGATTTACTGACATTAAAAAACATGATTTTTTTAAAATGAAATTTATAATAGTTATTTTTACTTTTTATGAACTGTACTTGAATTAAATTATTATTAATATGATTCACAATGAATCAAAGTCAAATTGTAAGATTCATTAAGATATTATGTAAAATGTATAAATATACTCGGAATCAATTGACTTTTGTTTAATTTTTATCTTCAGTATAGTCACCTACCAAACCTACTACAACGGTAAATGGTAAATAAACAATTAATTTTCTTGGGAACTTTTTTCCTAATTGATTGAATAAATAAAATAATTGAAACTAATCCAACATGGAAAACTTGGAAATGAAAGTATAAAACATGTCAAACTCTCACATCTTGGTTACATAACTTACAAACGCAAGTATTAATTTTGAAATTTAAAAACTATGTCAAATTATTATGAGGAGACTAGACCATAATTTTAAATTTGAATTACTTCAAAGTGGCGTGCATCTGCTCTAATATATAGCATCACAAGATTCTTATGATTATAAGTTTTAACCTGATTTACAACGTTTTGTAAGATCGAAATTTCTTTTCCAGTTTCCAATACCTCTTTTTCAGAGGCACTAGCCAACGGCCATCCATGGAATGGAAATTTCTGACCATGAAGCAGTGATTTGATACCATTATAGGTAACCTTCAAAAAAATTAAAGCACAATGTGGTTTAGTAAAGCAAGTAAAAAGTACTGTCGGATCACATAATTTGTATTTTTTTAACGGAAAGTGTGTACATACCTCCTAAAGTGGTTTCTCAGACGACAGGAAAAGATGAGTCAACTTTGAGTGAGTCTAAACGCGGGTAAATAGGGTGTCACGCAAACCACCCCAAAGGGAAATGAGGTCAACCTAGGGTCAGAAGTTCATAAAAAATGGTCATCACCAAAAATGACCCACAAACTCACTACTTTAGTAATTTGCAAAATAATTTCGCAATTTCTATTGGAATAAAATATACATTAGTGGTTGTCGGGTAGCTTACATTTATATAAAGAAGCAGCTCTTTTTAAACGTTAGAATGTATCACTCTAGCATTCGTACTGTGGGGATCTTATTTGTGAATGCATGCACACTCATTGTACCTTACATTACGAAGAACAATGTTAACACTCAGGATTTATTACAGCGTAGTAATGATTTACTGTAAAACTTAATAACCAAGCCTTATTGATTTTCAGCAACCTCGCTCATCCCCCGGGGGAGTTACGGTTGAAACTTTAATTTTTCATTACGAAATCGTGTATGTACCTTTGTATGCATGCTTATCAGTGTACAAATATATATTGTGTATTTTATATAATACATATTACGTATTGTGTTATGAG
>JAHZNC010006661.1:0-18866 GCA_027744095.1 Zhuqinia jingwanae | reverse complement strand
TATATTGCTCTTTTTTTTTTTTTAAATTATTAGTAATTACACAGTAATTTGTGTTCCAATGCAAATACAGAATACAGACATCAATGCCAACGCCATCGTAAATTCAAACCAAAACTGAAAGTAATACTTATGACACGGCATGATATTGTATAGCAAATTTATTAAATGTCCAAATCAATAACGTTAAATTAATTCAAATAATTTAGGAAATCAAATTTCATAACGTAAGATAAGGATCTACGTCTGAATTTCGTCTGATTCTTATTTGAAATTCCGTTGAAAACTACATTTATAGTATAAATTGGACGGTAAAAAACTTCCTCGACAAAGTTATTATGTGGATTGGATGTTCATTAATTCATAATTGAAGTTAGTTAATAATTAATGTTAATTTTTTTAATTGGCAATTACCAATTAAAATTAATCGTGACATTTCAAACAATTGCCGTTTCAACATTTAATTAACGCCTTCAATTAATGAAAATCTGTTAATTAGGCGTTAATTGACAATTGTCAATTAATAATTGGCCAACACTGGATAATTCTACGAGCTGGGGATTGGAAACACATAATTTTTACTCTTGAAGTAGAGTATTTTTTAGAAATGATAAGCGATGAGGGACAATTTGTTATGGCTTTTTTGGAGAATAATTTAATTTTCTAAATTTAGAAATACTTTTATATACTATAGGAATAAAATGAAACATTCCTCGTTACTCGGATGAGCAAGGGGCCGAAAATCAATTGGCTTCTAGGCTAATGCCTCTAATTTGTGGTAATTTGGATAAGCCGTTTGTACTTAATCGTGCCGGGACACACACACACAGACGACTTTTGCAAGTAATTACTACGCTGTTGCACAGCTACGTAATAAACCACATTATTTAAGTTATACTAAATTTATTATGCATAAGAAGGTGGTTCACAATATAAACTTAATAATAATAATAGTATACATAACTATGAATAACATTCATTTATACTATGTCTATTTAAATACATACTAATATTTATTTACAATATATTCAAATCCCCCTTGTTCCAATTACTTATGAATAAAAGAACTTATAATTACTTATTATGTGTGCCTTTCACAATATTCAAAACATTCTTATCTTAATATACATACAATTCACACAAACATGATACGTTTGCTAGCGTTTAAATTTACATTAGTCTTAACTAGATGCTCTTTTTGTGGTAACACGCTACCAATTTTTGAGTCCATTTTAGCACTCTTCCTAAAGACAACAATTAAGTTTTGCATGCGTAAGTTAAAAACAACCAAATTTATCAACAAGTAATACATTGACGGAAAGGGGTGCAAAAACAAGTCCGCATTTTGAATATTTATTGATTGATTTACGATGAAAATAGTAATTCGTTTATGCTAACTATTTTGTATAAAACCGTCATATTACCGCCGACCGTTTAGACCCATAATATAATAAAACTAACAACAACACCATAACACGGAAAACCATTAAATAACCATATTCACTTAAATATTTACGTACAACTAAGTTTTCCAACAGGTATTCTTTTTTTCATCTAAAATTATACCATGCACAGTTAATCCAGACAAATTCGTTTTTCGGGTATTCCTCTGGAATACGACTCGTCTGAAGAGCCCTCGGTTCCACAGACGTGAGAAGTTTTAAATACCCCTTGCTCAAGTGATCTTTCATCATGCTTAGGTGAATCGTAATTTTTTATTCCTTTGTCATCTTGCTGGCCGCGAACTGTGGAATTAAATTATTCAATAAATCATGAAATATTAAATTGTCAAGAAAGTACATTGAAGATTAATATTCAACAGTATGTTATAAAAATTGATGGACGTCAATGTTTATTTTCCAATTGCGTCTGTTAGTGGGGTTATTGTAAGAGATTATTTTCGATAGCCTTGCTCCGAGTTAGCCACAGGTTGTGGAATAATGGTAATTTCATCATTGACTTTTATGAACTTACTTTGAGACGCAACGGATGACTTAGAGCGTGACCTAATTTGCGTCTGGCTACCCATAGAATTTCTGCTGCTAGCTTGTCCAGGACGTCTTTCAGTGTTGTTTCCTCTAGAAGCATTTCCCACCACACCACTATGAGCGGAATACATATGATTTTCAAATAGTTTGTACATTCCAAATATTTCTGTACATATAGTACATTTGTAGAAGAGATGGGCAGGTCTAAGTGGCATGCGATGCTCATTGGCAACATGAGCAAGAAGCTCACTCTTAAAAACCTAAAATTTACATAAGCAAATTATATTATACATTTTTTCAGTCTAACCAGGAAAGGTTAAATGCAATATAGAGTCATAATACTTTATTGTACTACCTTTCTACAAAGCGGACATTTGCCACCATCGAGTCCTTTGTTAGCAGCATCCTGCATGAATGAACTTACAAGACCATGCAAGCCTAATAGGTGACGCTCTAGTCCATGGTCAGTTAAATACCTACACTTACATTTTTCGCAGTTTAATGGGGCTTTCTTGTAAATCATTTTAGTAGAAATTTTAATGTCATGGATCCACTGCATGTGGTTTCTCAGCTGATCCAAGCCCTATAAATATATTATGAAATTTGATCAAAATTCAATAAAGATGCAGGGATTGTGTGTAAAAACACAGCCATACCTTAATATAACTGTCGCATATTTCGCATTTGACAAAGGACGTCTTTCCACCCCGTTGTTTAGCTTCTGCTCGCACCTGAGTAGCAGAATACACAGTAACATAACCGCCTTGATGCCGAGATAAATGTGTAGTTGATACACTAGGCTGATTCCTGGATTTCGTTTTTCGAGCTTGATGGGAGGCACTCTGCTTAAACAAGAAAATCAATGATTTTTACTTCTTTAAACATATTTAACACACTAATAAAATATATATCTCCATAGCTTTCTGCGAGTAGACTTTCTCTTTTGTAAATGATATAAATTTACTTTTTAAAGTTCCACTTACTTTTCGCAGAATAGACGATGAACCCGACATCCGATTTGGGTTGAAATCAGCTTTCATCAGGAAACCTTCAAGTGCTTGAGCACTAATACCAGAGGGTAATGTGATATGTCCTGATATAGCCGGTTGGAGAAATTGCTGCTGGGTTAATTGCATACCTAAAAGAAACCACAAAAAATTACGTTAATGCTTGGCTACGTCGTTTTATCATTATGATGTTTGCGCAATAATAAACAATTTGTTGTAACATTTATACCACGTTGCAACTGAGGATCCAACATTGAATTTGAAGATTCTTTCGGCATTGTTCGTATCAAACCAGGGGTAGGTTGAGCCATACGAGCGTCATCTGGTATGTTAGAAGTACTACTATCAGCACCTTGTTGAACAGATCTTCCCTTTGTTGACGATGTACTTGACTTCAAAGGTACGGACCCTTTTCCAGCCAGCAGGTCATTAGTATCAATCATTACTAAACCTGGATCCTTCACTTTCTGTTGATGATCTCTGTTATTATTTATAACTACTGGAGATTTGGACAACTCTATACGGGCAAGTTTTGAGTCGTCGTGGTTTACAGCAGTCTCTTGGCTAAAGTTTTCATTTGCATCAGCAGAATCTCCAACGCTCCTACTTGTCCCGTTGATGATTACGGTATCCTCATCATCATCCTCCTCAATGCAAGTTGGCACCGGTGAGTTATTACTGCTTGAAACTGCTACTGTGTCACCTCCTGCAAGTTGACCTGCTTCTGCAGCATCCAGCTCGATGATATCATCCTCGTCTCGGTTTGTTGAGACGTCAATCGCTGAATGAAGTGACATGAATATTGCTACAAGGTGCAACAATAGAAACGAAAATTTCAATTATTTATTTATTATCATTTACTATAAATTATTTGAACATAAATAAACGAAAGGTAGAGACAGAATTTAAGTGAGAGAATGGTAAATAGATATATAGAGTAATCAGCCGGATCATTTTAAGGTAATAAAGTGCAACAATTATATTTTTAACTTACTTTGAAACACAAACCAACTAGTCAACTGATTTTGAAACTATATATAGTTAACTAACTAACTTAATAAATTGATCAGCTGCCAATATTTTAGAACACATCAGTTTTGTGTGAACAAGAATGATCGTTGACTAGCGGTGTGGTGAGCCGGTGAATGAAAAGGCATGTTCTCCGATGCGGTAAACTAAAAGTACTCTATGACTACTAGTAGCATCACACAAGCTATACAAAGAGTGCATTTTCAGCCGCAATCTCGTTTTGTGTGCGATGCGATGCGAAAATTTCTCGCAAGTATGGATATGGAATCTTCGTCCTTCATTGCTCACTACTCTCAACGTTGACCAAGATTTTCCACCACCTGCTTTCATTGAACATAAACCTTGTTGCCATACATTTTATTTACTAGTCTCTCAAAATTTTTAATTTTCATAACAGTTAATAATAATTAATTACTTTTAATTGTAGCAGTATATTGAGTACACCAGTTTCCGGCTTCCTGGGGGTAATAAACATGAAAGCAGCTCGAAAACTTCAGAAGGGGGAGTCTCATCTGTCATCTGTTCCGGAGGAAGTTGTTAAGTAAAATAATGAATATTTACAAATTGTACGATCAAAGTAGTGTTAATTATTAATGTAAAAATGATTTAATTATTAATTAAAACACATAGTTGAGTTGGTGTTACGCAAACCAACCGCCGAAGGGGGGTGGTTTGTGTGACACCAATCGAAAGCACTTCAATGGTAGTTCAATGGTACCACTCCCGCGTGTTAACTCGGACCTGTTCCCCGTAAGCCCCGTGGGGTAAAAATATAAAATGACCCGAAACATGGTCATTTGCACTGATCTCGACACGGGAATCATTTTTATGGCCCTGATGCTTTTTGTACCGCTCGTTTGTTGTCAACTTCATAGTTTGCTGAATATTAAATTGTACTTATAATTATCAAGAGAACAATTCCAGTTTTTTTATAGGTTAGTTTTAAATTGCATTGTAATTTTCAAGATATGCATGCTACATGGGAGTAAATCATATGCACCACTATTTCTTGTGGAGCCCCAGCAAGCGTCTACGAAAAAGAACGCAACCTTTTTTCTCGTATGCGTAAATATGCATTGCATGAGTAATGCAAAGCATTAAAGACTGTTTCAATGAGATGTACTTGTATAAATTAACTTAAAAAATTAAATTTGTATGATTAATAAAATTGTTAACTAATTGTTATGATTGTGATATATAACAAATAATTATTTAGTATCAATATAAACCTAAAAACAGAATAAGCAATAATTGAACGTGTAGCTATATATTTTATACTGTAACCAGCGAATTAGTCATGGAAACAATTTATTATGTATGTAAGTGTACACATCATTTCTCCTTAAAATACAGGCGCACATTCATAAAAAAAACTATTTTAATTGAAACATGAACCGTCTGTGTTATTTATCCCCTTGAAACGTGCGTATTATGGACATTGATTCGTGTAACCCGAGAAATGAGTAATTTAATTTCACATTCATGCATTTTTGTATTTACTTTCTAACCGCTCACCCTTTCGCTCCGTGTGTCTCTGGTCTTTACACTTTCATCAAATCATTTCCGCTACCCGGACGCAAACTGCCTGAACATTATCCATATTTTAAAGCTGTCAAATTGACGACCGAAGATTAGCACTTGCAGCAATATTTATTTACACATTTTCACTTCCCCTTTCCCCTACAACGCCATTTGATATATGTACTCTCAGTAAAATAATACATACATGCATGCTTATGATATGGGTAGTTAATGATAATGATATTATACGCACAGATCAATAATTATAAACCTGAACAACCTGAGTACCGAAGTAGCGTATGTTTTTTTTATGCTAGAATTACATTTTTTCAAATTTTAGGATTAACAAAACCTCATATCATTTTCGTAATCACCGCATCAAATAATCAAATTACATCGATTTATGCTGAACAAATTGTGTAAATTAGTCGATTTACGCTAATTAGTGCTAATTAAGGGAGTAATTAGCCAAAATAATGATAATATTCGTAATCAAATTACATCGATTTATGCAATAAAAATATTCGAGTACATTTAATGGTCCCCCTTGGTCCATTATGTCTAAAATATGCAAACTAGGCTAATTAGAGCATTAATTGGCACACGACCCTGAATATCAACGCAGTTCGTGCTCTTACCCTATGGCACCTACAAACAAATTTTAAGAAAACAGGAAAACGCCTTTCTAAGATATCGTGCGGACAAACAGGCGGACAAGCATACGCTACTTAATATTATCATACTGAGCTTCTTGATGTTTAGATGGTCGTTTGCTTTTTCTTGTTGAAGCGATTTACAGAGCTTTGTTGCGGAAATTGAAAACGATCCATTGATGTTTTAAGCAAAGCCTTTAGCCTTGTTCCGTGTTCGATGTGTTCTGTTCCCACAATGAATGGAGTTTCCTTAAAATCTCTCACTTTCAGATGCATCAAGATGTATAACAAGGCTCATAATATAATACACACATTATGAATAAGATATTTGACATTACTTTCAACTTTGCACAGGAATCACTTTACTGCTATCGATGGGTAAAAATATTATGTTTTTAACATTTCCTAAAAAAAATATCAGAAATTTGTAAATATGAACGTGTCAGCTCTATGATCAGCCCAGCAGCTTGAGGAAATGGACGGTCATTTCCTGTTATGTTGTTGCGGATCAAATACACTCAATGTACCAGTGTACCACGCTGTTCAGCAAATTGTAATAGTACAAAATGACCAGATAAAAGACGGAAAATAGTAATTTCTGACAAAATGTCAATACACAATTACTATTAATATGCAACTGAAGACAAGATAACATAATAACAAACATAATATACGATTTACTCGTCTAGCATTTTATTCGCTAATAATTAAAATCAGTTTCTTAATGTAATATCGCTAGGACCATTAACCGTAACAAATTACACAAAATAACACTGATTGATTGTACCTTTTTCATTTGTTTTTTTTTCTTCAAATTATTCACCGCTTTACCATACTAACATTTTACCTCTTAAACTGTGGTATCATTTTCTTTCGGCTTAAAATAAACTTGACAATTAGCAAATGAAACTGAAATCATGTTTTTTTGTCATTGACACAACGCAAGTGACACATCAGCTATTTTGAGCAACGAAAGATACAAATATTTTCAGCGCCCACAGCGTCAACTCACAGCTCTACGTATTTACAGAGGTCTTACAGCTTTGCTAAATATTGGAACTAATTTTGTTGGTTGTATTTTGCGCGATTTTGAAATTTCTCACATTACTTATTACGTAGTTTAACAACTTAAGCACCAGGCCAGAATCATACAGTTAGAGGATTCATTGCCATCCCAATTACCTGTAAATAATAAGTATAAAAATGACGCACGTTTGGGTCAAGTTGAGCCTGTTTATTTTGATACCGTAAGTAATTTCTTTGTCCCGCTCACACTTTGCTTAAACGCCTTTTTCGGATGCAGCATCTCTTACTCTTGCAGCGGTGACGCCACAAATCCGTTTCACCCATAAAATCTAAACTATTCCAAACTTCTAAATATACGCTGAACATATAACTTCCACATCCATGTATGTAAGTAATGTATGTACGGCTGTAGGTAAATGAGAATAAAATTTACTTAACTTTACATTTCAACCTTCTCCATGCCAAATGTAGTTTTGTAGTTTCTTGGATTTTATTCATCATTTCATATTATTCACAATCGCCATTAAACTTGAATGAACGCACGTTCAGTTTACCAGCTCAATCCAGCTAATAAAATGACTAATTTGATGGTCGTTTCCTGCCCTGTCATGGCCAACGTGTTAATGAAGAATCCCAAACGCAGAATTACCAGGTGCAGATGGATATAACCGCCTTGGTTTTTGACCATTGGTGAATGGTGGGAATATACAGTGGGCATCTTTGTAGAATGGGACGTCATCATCAAAAACTTTTGAGTGAAGTTTGCTACAATTGTTAGAGTTTTAAATAATTGTGACCATAGTAGCTTATCATGCATCATCTCAACCTGGGGAATGAATACCTATCTGCTCATTCTCTAACAAGTTTGATGACGCGAGTTTCAAATCATGCATGCATGCTGATTGATTATTACCAGGTACCTACCATACATTTAAAGCGAAAATAAAGTCAAGTCAATCGATAATAGTTTCAACGGTACTACTTAACATAAAGCAGATGAGTCAAATGTACTGCTGCGTATTTTGACCATTTGTTTCTACATTTAAAAAGTCAAAACCGGACTAATTCATCCTTTAATTTTTGTCAACAACATACTATACACACACACAGTCACACCCAACAAACTTTACAAAGAAAACATAATGTTTGCTTTCCACTTAACGAGCCATAACGTTGCTCTTCTAAATAAAAAAAGTTGATATAATGTTTGCAACACTTTTAATGGCAAAGTTTATGAAAAAGAAAAGAAGGGAGAGTTGGCAAAAAAAAATTAATTATCCCTGTCAATGACAAAAATTACCAATGCACAGCACAATGTCCTTATGTGCTTGTCTATCTACCTATCTTTCTATTAATCTACTTTGAGATGACTTGTTTTTTTTTCTCTCTCTCTCTCTCTTTTTTTGTGTGTGTGTGTTCGTTCGTACGTGGTATTCCCGTCACATATTATGTTCTCCTTGTTAGGTTCAACGGTAACGGAATATGTGTAGCAACCAATCCAAAAGTGTAGTAGCATGAGCAGAGAGAAACAACCCGCCAAAAATACAAAAGAGGTTTAAGTGTATTTTGCTTTCAGTTAATCTCTCAATCACTAAAAAAAACGTACACACACAACAAGAAGCCAACATGAGAGACTGTGTGAGTGAGCAAAGCTGGGGAAAAAAGGGAGGAAAGAAAAAAAGCCAGCGTCCAAATCAAATTTTTTCTCATTAGGTACAACTTTCTTTCAGCAACTTTTTACTGATGTAGAGCTAAGTGGATGGTCGTTTCCTGTGACGTTGTCGTCTACCTCTTCCTGAGTCTACACAATCTACTCTTTATCCAATACTCCATGCATTATGTTTATGTACAAGATGGAAGGGAAAAGAATAGGATTTTTTTTTCTCATCGTCTTGGTGGCATTGGGAGAAAGAAGGAGGAGGAGGAGGAGAAGAAGAAGAAATACACACACAAAAAAAAGTTGGAGTCCTTCTCAAGTCAGGCGAGAAGAAAGCCGGACATGAGACACAATGAAGACACCATTCACAGAATGAGTGTCACTTGAAGTAAGGAAGTTGGTGAAGCGTAAGCCAGTACTTTTCTTTACTCCTCTCTCTCTCTCTCGCTCTCCCACTACTACACAAGAGTTGCTTACTTTACATGGCCACAACAACAAAAAAAGCTTGATATGCCTTTAAAAGTTATAATAAAAAAAACCAACATAAATTTATACACTGTACATTATCCATCCATTTTGTATCTACAAAACTTTGATAGTGTTATTAAGCGGGCTTTGTGTGGTAGTACCCAACAAAAGATGCCCATTTTTATTGTATACTTGTCAATACATAGAAATGGTCTGCCATGTTGCTTTGCTAGTCTGGAAACTCATATATTCTCCGCATTAGATAATATCATAGAGGACATTGACAATGATTGAAATTTGTGTGTGTGTGTGTGTGTGTCTGTGTGAAAAAAACAAAAAAAAAGTTGAATAGGGCGACAAAAGGAACATGGGTACTTGTACTTGTTTTAGTTTGGAACTTACTGTATGGCTACCAAGAAAGAAAATGAGGCTGAGCACTTTGTTTTCTTCTTCCTTTCTTAAGTAACCCTTAAAATACCGGCGAGGTTGAAAGGGAAAATATAGACATGTTCATGAACAGAGGAGGAGGAGGAGAAGGATGACGATGAAGACTACAATAAAGACAACTTTTCTGGATAATCAAGAGAATCAGCGTATGAACCTCCTCTCGCGTACTTGTTTTGCTTTGGTGGTGGAGGTGGTGGTGGATTGAATAAGAAAGGAGTTTACATTCCAGTTTCCGGTCCTGATGGACGTTTAGTCAACACATCACATTGTCATGGCCATGACATGCCCTTTATTGTAATGAGTAGGGAGGGGCTACATTTCCTTGTCTTCATGCTTTGGTATATAGTAGCTCTATTATTTGGAATGCCAACAAGCATAAATTCAGAGGAGGATTTTCACTTTGTATTTATAACACAAGCCAACGAACCTAACAACTTCCTTTGTCACACTTTATTTTTGCATACGTACAAGCTAGAGCTTAAATTCAATAAGAATCATCCAACTGCGTTTTTTTTGTATTGATTTTGTCCTTTACCTTCTCTATTCACAACAGGGATATATGCATACGTATACGGTGACCCTTTCACAAGGGACCATGTATCATGTCACTTAAGTCAAGATAAATCTTGTGATGATGTTTGTCCCTTTTAATATATTATTAAGTCTTTTTTATATGTGCTTTTTTTTGTTTCAGCAACATCTCTTCCTCCTTATCTGTCATTTATACTCTACATCTTCTTCAGCCAACTTTCTAATTATGTCCTTTTCCCCGATAACTTTTTATACCGGGTAGACAACAGAACGCAGAACAAAATGTTTTTTTATAATGATGTGATACCTATTATATACAGCATGTCACACACGCAATATCTTTGAAGGAATCAATGAATGGGGGGAGGTATACTCAAAAAAAAGTTCATGGAACTTCTTTTGTTTTGTTCTCATTCAACTGATCTCTCAGTTTACAGGAAACAACTTGAACGTCAGATTTGGATTTTCAATAGTTCATTTATTAAGCCAAAGAAAACTTTTTAATACACTCAAGTTACATGAATCAGTTATAGCTTTTGCATTCCTGTGCATCTGTTGTCAAACATTTATGAGCACTCCCTTTCCCCCCCTCCCTTCATCCAGGAAATTATTCATGGATACCTACATAAGTATACATACATATTGTGGGAAGATGCCAGATAAATGTATTTCCTGTGACTTCCTTCATCATGTCATGAATAATGAAGTGTGTTGTGGGATAGCATTACATTCTAGAAGCTGAGCTAAGGATGATGATATTATTATTGTAATGGTAATTGGATGAGTGACGGTAACAAGCACCAACAGATTCATTTTTATTATATAATTTTTTTTAAATTGCTAAATCACCGCACATCTTTCATCCTTTTTACAATGACTAGAAAAGAAACATGTCCTGAAAGAGGATATATACAGACAGAGTAGCAATGTAAAAATATGTTTTTTTGAAACTTGATGCGCATCAAAAATTATATAAATTTATGCGTTTTCGGTTGAGTTCATTAAGGAAATTCAAAAAAAAGTGATGTGATGGTCATTATATTATTATGGAATGGAGTACTTAATTTTGAAAGGGTTTTTAAGGGCTGCAATACGTCAAGTCTTGTGGACACGGTGAACCTCATGATGATGAATAAGGAGTAGCAGAGTGCATTGTGATCTTTCATTTTATTCGCAGAGGGAGAGAGAAGGTAAAAATATTATATGTATCTCTTCATTTATATATTGTTGTTGGAGCATGATAAAAGGTAGGTATCTAGGCATCCAGTTGCCCATTCAAATCCATCCAACCGACTTGCCCTTGAGTTTGTTGATTGAATTGAGGGGACGGCTTTTTATTTTAAAAAAGTGGTTCCTTTTTTTAAACATCCAACACACTTGGGACTCTTTTAAAAAGGGCCATCAAAGAAAATAAAAAACCAGTAATAGTGGTCGTAAATTTAAAAAAAGGATTCACTTTTAACTACGTCCATACATACATACATGCTTAAATCCATATTAACTTCTCGTATATAGAATGTTTCAATAAGGTGTGTATTAAGTCATCATTTATTATTGTAATAATAATAATGGGATTATGAACTAGACAGGCTGCAAAAATACATCATACATGATGATATATATCAATTATGTTACTTTGGCCGGCAGACAGTTTGGCTCTGAGGAATTCTACGGCTAATGAAAAAAAAATCGTATATACTTACCTAGCTAACATACATACGTACTATATATTAAATTTGGTTTGTTGTTTGCAACGTTTAAGTTACACAATAATACCAATCCTCATCATCATCATCATCATCATCATCATTCTTTCACATGAAATATGTATCCATTTATTTGTGCATTTCAGGAGCAAGAGTTTAAAAAACCAATTGAAAGGATTCACTTTCAGTGGTTTTTGTGCAAGTGGGCCCCCAATGGATTTGAGAGTGACTCAAATAAATAGTTTGAAATATAAAAATGCCAGTATTTAAATGTCAGTCAGTTTATAAAAGAAGTATGCGCATAGGTATATGTATTTTTTATTCTTTTTCTTACAAATCCTATATATCATGATTTAAAGTGTGATAATAACGAGCTATAGTTAATATATAACGTGTGTGTGTAAGTAGTGTGGAAACAAGGTTAGTGTTTTTTATAAGTGTGACGAGGAATGAAGTTACAATTCTTTTATAACGACTGCATACATAAGTACATTAACTATTTTATTTAAACTGCTGCTGCTGCTGCCACCGCAAAGTAAAATTTATATCATCGTGAATGCGCTCTCATTAGCAGTGTAAGGTATGCATTTAGTAAATAAATCATTTCAAATGCATTTTTCACAAACTTGAAAAAGAGAAGAAAATACAAGGCAGTGTGAGAGTATATATCTTTTTTTAAAGCAGAATACTAACCTTTTTTTTACATGTTGGCATATTTAGACAGGAAAATGAAGAGCAATGTAAATTTTTGATGAGTTTCAAACAAGTAGTGGTGGTGGCGTCATCATGATGACTTGAATAGTTTTCAACTGAAGTAATAATTACAGTCATCATAATATAATGGTTACAAGAAATTTGGCACTGTTGTTGTTGTTGTGAAAAGAAATGAGTATGCTAACTTACCTTACGACGACGAGGACGACATTATTGCAAAAAAACGGCTCACATATATGCCATATAAATGAAACATCTCACCTAACACATTTCTTGCTAGAGCTTTACAAGATGAAATGAAAAGTTTATGTGAAACCTGCCAAAACTAAACGAGCATTATTATATCCAGTTACAATTTGAGAATTGCAACTTTGCAGATCAATACTATTACTACAAAAAAGAAAGAAGATAAAATAGCATCGGTATGTTTTTTTTTGTGTGTGTGTGTGGAATGAAGGGACATTGTTTACAAGATTTATAATGTTTCATTCTGTTAAAATTGTAATAGAAACAGATGCAATGAATGCTAGCTGATTAAAGAGAGGAAGAAAAGGGATTTAGGTTGAAAGGTAGTCTGCTACATTACAAGTGGTAAACTCACATAATATACATAGGTACATACATGGATAGATAGGTATACTTAAATGAAGTGTATATGTATCAACATTTTCTGTCCTATGTATTATTTTTTTTTTCAACTAAACAATCAAAATGATCCATGAAAGTCGAAGTTGTTGAAACAATCCATTTTCAAAAATAAAGAGACTGAGAGAGAGAGAGGGAGAAAAAAGATTGTTTCTTTTTGTAAGCCCCGTGCAGTTTATCTGATCATTAAGGATGCTCTCGCGGAAGCAATTCTTGAGCAGCAGCAAAGTGAGTTTTCTATTGCCTTTTCTACTTTTTCTTCTTCTTCTTCATGAGACAAGGTAGCATTTTCGGGTTGTTGTAATATATGTCGAAAGAGAATTCTTCATTTCAGGTATAAAAAGGGATACAAGGGAAAAGAGAAAGACACAAGGAAAATGAAGCTGAGGAGAGAGAGAGAAGGATAGCTAATGAACAAAGACGGGGGAAGAAAGAAACGTTAGGTTGTCTGTTTCTTATTCAATGTATTTCATTCTCCTCCAGATGCAGCATAGGCATACAAAGGTACATTACATATATCCATCCACCCATCTCAACAGCAACAAAAGTAACAAGAGTAATCTTAAACCAAAGCCATATTCCCTTTCCTTCCCTTTTTCTTTTATTGAGTAGAAGTTTTATTAGGAAAATAGAAGTAGTGATATGCTGGCAGTTGAAGAAGAAGAAGAAGAAGCAAAAGTATACACACCACCACCGCTACCACTGCACACAGTTGTTAGTTGTGCCAACTTACCTTGACTCAAAATATACAACCTTTTCTTTCCACCATAGGCACCACCACCAACGCAACGACGGAGAAGTAAATAAATGAGGAATTGGTGAGTGAATGTTGTTGGTTCATAATAAGTAGTTGTAGTACTAGCACAAGTATATATAGAGGAGTGCAAGACAGTTTGTGTGTGAATGTGGCAGTCCCTGAATTCTGCTGGAATTGCACAAGATAAAAAAAAATATATATAAAGTATAAAGACTCAAGCAAGTATTTAAGCAAGCAACACACACGTATAAAAGCAAGAACTAAAAAAAATTCTCTCTCTCGCTTTTAGTCTTACTTTTATATGTAGCAAGTTGAGTATCTGTAAAATGGATGATGATGCAGTAAAGAGATTCATCTCAGTCTATGTAATTAAGTTTGTGTCAAGACAAGAGAGAGAAGTGGAAACGCATGAAGAGAAAGCAAAGCATCTCTCTCTCTCTCTCTCTCTCCTTTTACCTCCTTCTTTCCACTTTTTTTATATTTATTTTTGTTTCGTATGTACATCCATCACTTTAGTTTACAAAATCCTCATCACAACCTATATAGCCAGCAAAGAGATGAGATGAATCCGTCTTTGCTCCCTTCTTTCCTTCGAAATCTAAAAGGTATAGTAATAATGACTTTGAGAGAGAGAAAAAAAGGCGATGATTATTATAATGCGCATAATAAGTCTACTACTATTGCATCATGTGTGTCATTCGGGAGCAGCATCTCCAGCAAAAAATAGAATCAACGATTTTAAAAGGTCGAAAATAGAATACCACCGCTGCTGCTAATCCTTTATACTAGGAACACTTTTGTTGTAACAGTGATGAATAGCTTATAACTTAAAATGAATAAGTAGTTATATATCCTTTTTTGTCGACCTGATCCATCATTTATTTATTTATTTTTGTATCTTGCACAATGTTGCGATGCTATTATTAGTGTAGTGCTTTGGAAAAAATAGTGGATGATAAAGGGATGCGGTATAACTTTTTTTGTGGTTTCTTAAATAGCAGCATGTTTCGTAATCGTGGAAAGAGTGACAACAACAACCCTCCATTTTCCAACGCAGAGTTTTACCATCCTCATCATGAACATCTCTTCTCCTTTTGATCACTGTGTACAATAATGTGTATATTATGTCAACATTCAAAGAGCACAACCAAACCCTCCTCTCTCTCTCTCTCTCTCTGCTTATTTGCTTGCATTTACTTTTCTACTTACTATTTACTACACAGCAGTGGTTGTAGTAGCATGCGATGGTTGTACAATGCAATCATCATCTTTTACTTAACTTTCGTTAGTGTTCACCTAAAAAAAAGAAGAAGAAAAAAACACTATAAAAGTAAAACGTAAATATCCCACCATTTCCACCACCACCACCCCACAGATAAACCAAGCACACAAGCTAGCACACATGTATTAAAACTAAGCAAAGCGGAGGAACACAGTGAAAAAAAGACATCAAACCACATTGTGTAATGCTATATTATGGTGGTTGGTTATTGTAAGAAAGCAGAGGAGAACCAAGTAGTACAGAAAAATAAAATGTTGCTGAAGACTAACTAGTACTGCCACAACTACTACTGTTGCTAAAATATCAACATCTCTCAACTTGTTTTTTTTTGAGAGTGCAGTAGTCTGTGACAGGGTTTGTGTGCGTGTGTGTGTGTGTGCCCACTACTCACAAGCTAAGTTTGTTTACAGAAATTATTTTCCCAATTTGTTAGATTTGTGGGAAAAGCTTGACAACTCAAGGAAAAGTACAACGATGACAACTCATTGAAATGCTTATACCTCCCGCTGTTGTCTCTTTTCCACTACACATACAAAAAAAAACTAACCTCTCTCTCTGTCTACTCCCACTTCATTCGTTAGCTCCCTTGTGACTCTAACCATCTCTCCTTTCTTCTTGCATCTTTTTGGGGACGACGGGAGTATAATAATAATAAATAGGAAGAAGGAGAAGAGAGAAGCGGTGCGGTGGGATATATCTATTTCCCAAGTCAAGTCACTCTGTAAAAACATACATTGTACACATATATAAATACATATGTATTTTATATCCCTTTTCAGTTTGCCGGTAAAAGATCCCTAAATCAAATCAACTTGTGTTTTGGAAGTGGAGACAAGGATTGTCATGAGAAGAAGAAGAAGGAGAAGAAGAAGTCTCTAAATAAAGGGCTTTCACCAAACCAGAGCCCACTAGCATACCGCCACCAGTCTATGTACCAGTTAAGTGGAGAGAAGCTAAGAAAAGAGGAAGGGAGAAAAAAAAATTGAAGACGATAAGATGAGATGAGAGAGAGAGAAAGGATGATGAGAAGGAGCAATTCAATATATACAATGTACATACATAACTATATATACACATATATGTATGCTTTGCCTGCTTACTTATTATTACATAACAACAACTACTCAAACTTAGGAAAACTTGGTATTGGTGGTGGTGGTGGTGGTAGTAGGCTAAGCTGAAGCTAAGTAAGTATATAAGTACACATTGTGTACGTTTTGAAAGCTGATGATGATGGTGTTGTGGTGGTGGTGGTGGTGAGGGTAGTGGTGACACGATACAAGAATGTATGTTACAGCATGAAAATGTTTGCACCATGAAATACGAAAGACTTTCCATTTACATAGGAGGACCCATTTAGTATAAAAAGCGTGTAGACAAAGTAGTAGTAGTAGCAGCAACAGCAGCGTAGTTATTATTAGGTAGTTAAATATTCTGTTTCTGTTTGCAAAATAGTAGAAGAAATAAAAAAGTATAACAGGTTCCATGTGTTTAGTTTCTCGTTTGTTGCTGTTGCTGCTGCTCTGCCAATTTTTAGATATCCAGCTGCTCTTAGCTCCACAACACTCTGTCTTTCTCTTGGAATAAATTCACACAAGGCTAACTGGCTGAGTGACTTGACTACTGTGGGAAAAGAGAGAGGAAAAGAACCAGAGAGAGAGAGACACACACACACATGCAAATGTTTCAAATTATTAATTAATAATTTTCATGTTTCTTTCAACGGCTTCCTTTTTCATGCTCTACTCATTTTCTGTAGTCATCATCATCATCAGCAGCAGCAGTAACATCACCATTTTCTCCTCTCTCTCTTCTCTCTCCTTTCTCCGCCCAGTCAAAACTGTCATTTATGCTAATTAACAGCCGATTACACAATCCCATCTTCCACTTTGCACCATCACCACCACCACCACCACCACGACCAAAGTAACCTTATCCATACGCTTTTTGAGGAAAAGTCTAAGGAAAGAAAATAAAATGTACTAAAATGCTAACTAATAACAAAAGTAGCCAAAAATTAATTATAACTCATCATCGTCATCTTCATCGTCCTCCTAGTAAGTCCAAATAAGTCTTCGCCTTTCTACATTCGTTTGTAGAAAATCAAGTAAACAACAAAAATGGAATCATTATGTTAGCCGTTATTATTAGCATTGCAATATTGCATAATAATATACACATAATTCATAACTAATTATGAATAAATACGTTGCGCAAATCCTCGTCTTCCGTCTTGCCTGAGAAAATTCTGGGACAATATGCACCTATGCTACTATTCTACTTACAACTTTTGCCAATTTGCAACATGTTTATTTCCTTGTAAGGAAAAATAAAACAAAACATCAGAATAGGAATTATAATGTGCGACTCGTGGCACATTCATAATTTCTGTTTGTGCGTGTGTGTGCACACACATGAATGAAGAATAAAACTAAGACAGGCACTTGCTTTTTTAATGCTATGCTTTTGGGTCAAGTTATGTGTACGACACAGGAATGTAGGTGCAATAATATAAATAGTAGCAGATAGTATAAAAGGCAGTTCCAAGTACAAACCAAACCTTCCGGTAAATGAGTTTGAATTTTCTTCGTTTGACCAAAAACATCAGAGTGTGTAGTTTAAGTATACAACTGACATCATCAATGGTAGCTCATAATACATAAGGTATACAAATGAGTGAGTTGACGATGAATCATTATTACAGCTCAACCCAAATTTTAATGATCAAAGAAGTAGCGTTTTGAATAGTTTCCCTTTTAAGTTATTGTATCTGCTGCTCAAAACATGAATAGTTGCATACTTATTTATACCTTTGGATTGCACAAGGATCTTGCACAAACTGGCATTATCTCAAAGTGATTTGGTCACATAGGTAGTTACATTAGAAATACAAAAGTAAGTACCTTCATGTGGAATCTTCAACCCGAAAATCAGTGATGAGAAATGAGAATACTTTTTGCTCTAAATATAAAAAAGTATGTGTGTGTGTGTGTGTATGTTCAAAGATAATTCACTTTACTACTTGTATGTATGTATATGTTTGGCTATGTAGGTACACTGTCTTGCAAATTGTATAGGGTTTACATTTACTATCAGCATCAGCAGCATTTTACTATGATGCCATGTACCACTACTGCTTTTTCTTGTCTGTCCTCAATGCTTTTCCTTCTTCTTCTTCTTCTTCTCAAAGAGACTCCAGTAACTTCCTTCCTGTCAGAGCGACAGAAGATGTGAAAGTTCAGAGAAAATCAGTGATTTGAGAAGAAGGCATCCTCTTCTTATACAATGCATACACGTACATACGTACCTATGTATTTATATATATATATGCATGCTCACTCACTCCACATCCCAGTGTTCTTTGTCCTCTTCAATTCATTGATTTTTACCCCCTTTTCTTTCACTTCTCCTTTTTCTTATTTTTCCTCATGTTCGAGA
>JAHZNC010006660.1:0-19876 GCA_027744095.1 Zhuqinia jingwanae | reverse complement strand
TTTTATTCTCATTACTCGTTATGCTCCTGAAGAGGACTTTTGTAAAAGTCGAAACGTCGAGCAAATAAAATTTATTCTTCTACTTCAACACTCGCAGTTTCCTGAATTATATTTATTTAATATGTAGAAGTAATATATCTCTCATCGCGCATTATTTAGAAACTTTTTTTAAAGACTCCATTTCACAATTACATCAGTTTGTTGGTTAAATCCAAAAGTAAATTTGGTAAAAAAGTAAAATGTACGCAAACAAGAATGTTGTTTTCCGCGCCGCTAAATCCAATAGTTCGGTTCTCCGAAGGTTGTAAACATTACACACAATCAACATACCAGTATTTAATGACTTTTACTCGTATTTGTTCAAATATTTAAGTTAGTGAAAAAAATACAGCCTCGGGATCTAGATTATTATAGAAACAGACAAAACTTGAACGAACAACTAGTGTAGATGACTAGTAGAATAAGCCATTATTATATAGATACCTACTATCACCTTTTGTTTTCACATTACGATTCGATAATAATTTTATTCACACACTGCGTCAAAAAGTCAGCTTAAAAACTAATTTAAATCGCACTTTTAAATTCACAAAAAGAGTAAAAACCATTGGCCAAAACAAAAACTACATAAACCAAAAGTTGCAACTTTCAACAAAGCGAACCATGACTGTGGAAAATGACGACCAAACCTTTCCATCTCTGTCAACATCTCTGTTTTTCCCAGCTCATCAAAAACATGCTTGACTAACTATATATTTGGATGCAATACACCAAAAATACATTTTTTTCATACAAACTTTTACAACATCATAAAAAGTTTCTAATTGTCCGAAACAATAAATAACGGCACAGGAAACTATTTGTTTCCTGCTAAATATGGGTTTTTGCATGGTCCATTAACTACAGTTGCCAAGTTTATCTTGCTATATGCTTTTGCTGTCAACTAACAATCCCATAATAAATTATAACTGTCAAACAAACTCGTTGGAACTGATAAAAGTCATTGCTTTATTATTACTAGCAGCAAAATTCATTCAACTTGGATATAAAAAAATATTACGAGACGGTTGCGTGCGTTCATTCTCTTCTACTTTCATTACTTCTACCATATCTCTCTACCCGAAATAGCTTTGTGTATACAATACATTGTTTTTTTTGTTATATTTTTAGAGTTAACCTTGAGACTTCTTGATCCGTAAAAAATTTATCATAGTGAATACATGTGCATTAATATGTATGCAACATAAATATTCGTTCCGCAACTCCCAAAGCCAATACTCTCTCACAATAACGATTTTTTTTGCACTTTTTCCGTTGAATTAGCTATATGCATCTATAATTACTACCATGTACACGTATAGGTCAAAAAGAGCAACAACAAAATATCAAATATCCGTCTATTTTATTCCCAATGTGACTTCATCGTCATTATTAATGTCAATATCAGGAGGTATGATGACGCTATCTAATTCACTACACATGAAAACGCATAGAGATGCACTAATTTTTACTTGCAAGTACGTGTTTTAGCTACGTTCTGCAAAATTTAATCCTAATCATCATCACTTCATGATCACCTTGAACATTTTGATTATCATTAATATTGACATTCACCTGCGTACATAGTAATCTGGTGTAGCTTGGGAAAAAATTATTGTGGCATTGAGTAAAAAAGTAGCATTTATTTCTTCTTTTCCTGCACAATGATAGTAACATGTATCATTAACTGTCTATAGCTAATTACCAACTTACCGACTCGCATATAAGTTTTCTTAAGCGCGAAAAATCAAACGTATGTATATTTAATTTTAGACAATGCACAGTGAGAGATGAAAATGTCATCATCCAAAAACAACTACGTCAAATTCTTAGAAAATATGCATCAAACTCTCTATGACATAATCTATATGCCTATATATAAACCGCAATAATAATGATAATGTTTTCTTATTCAATTTCTTAGATAAACTTTTTCACTTTCTGCTGAAGCAGTGCTATCTCGTCCACCAATCTTTTTCCCCCCTTTTCATTCGAGTTTTTCAAGTGGAGAGAGAAAAATATGATATGACATGATCTCCTACTAGCCTGCTTACCTATTTTCAATGAATCTATTTTTACTCTGCTCTGACAAAAAGGTAAAGTAAGCGTGACAAAATAGCTGTTTTAGCGAATATCATGTATTTCTTTCTGCAGCAGGCAAGCATATGAGTAGGTTACACTAGTCAAAAACTCAAAAATTACATCATGATTCTTGAAATTTGTCTGCTTGGAAAGATTCCATTATTATTCCAGGGATATTAGCTGTCATATGGAATAGCTGTAAAATATTGATATTTCCTATCTTGATCTCATTTTCCCCCGGCACAACAAATTTGCTTCCTCTTTATCCATTTTTACATGCGCTCAGAGAACACAATGTCGAATGGATTGGATACACATCACTTGATAAACGCAACAACTTGCATGTGATGCACAACATCATTTAATTTAAAAAACATTTATGACTTATGCTTATGACTTTGTTTAAAATACCATACGCAGGGCGATCAAGTAGAATCATAACTATCTCACAATTAAAAAGTCTCGAACTATCTATCTTACGGATGAAATCGGTCCGCACAACTACAAATTGAACAACGGCTACAATTACCCTCAAATATGTTTCGGATGACCTCTATTCAATAGTCTTTCAAAGAAAAAATGCAATAACTGGGTACACACAGTACAATTTTAATATGGGCGTAACATAATAATAAATTTTGTATGTAGACCTGCGTATGTTTTTATATCTTTGCCAAGAAAGTTTTGAGCATTGAGAATTTGTCATGTCATACAAATTTCAGATCCCTTTTGATTTTTCTTGTGAATTGAATCAAGTCAATCGGAATCATGTACATTTTTCGCAGAAAAGAATTACGCTATTTTTACCTTCCTCCTGAATGTGTATGACATGCATGCATGCATAATGATTATACATACAATGTAGGTATATGATGTTATATTATATACCTATATTAGAAACGGTGGAATTGAAAAGAACATTCATTCATCCCATCAAGGTCCCAGCGTGGTTATTTCGTTCACTCTTTTCATGTAAACGTATTACTTCCAAAACGGCTACTACACTGTGGGGGATCAAAATTCAACTTGGAGAAGAAAAGCGTGTGTACAATTGTATATCTACATATTTTGATACGTCAAAAGAAGACAAGATGAAATGCGTACTGGAATCGAATAGTTCATGAATGAAAACCCATACAATTTGGTATACAAAAAGCACAAATATCATCTTTACGGTCTTCCTTATATATATTCCAATACCACACAAAAAAGATCAAAAATAATCGTTCAAACGGAAAAATAACTTTTTTCTTTTTAAAACTTTTTTGTTGAATACTACAAAAAAGTATCTAGGTGCACTGACGGTTTCCCGAAATAAACTTTTATGCTTGAATGAATAAATAAATAGATGCTCTGTCCCAATTCATCCTCCCAGCAGAGATCACACAAAAGTTTTTTTAAAATAGTAGTTCACGGTCGTCATTAAATAAGGTTTAAACTACAATTTAAAATTATTTACGAAAATTAAATACTTTCTTTTCAGTGATGATGGCGAAAGCACAGAAGACTATTCTATCATTAATCTTTTTTTCAATCTCTCAACTTCAACAAGTTTAGAGAGAAAAGTTTCTACGCGCGAGCGGAAACGTGGAAATGATTGAAATTTTAAGTATAAGCACGTATAAGGTCATTATAAACTTAAATCATTTGTTATTAAGCTTATAACACATTATTTCTGATCAATAACGAATAGAGAAAAGGGTAAAAGATTTTTTTAAATTACAAAATTGCTTTTTAATAAGTTTTTCGCATGTGTCCTTCAAAGTTAATAGTTTTCTGGGTAAATAAAATTGAACTATATGTTTTGATACTATTGTCATAAAAATAAATGAGTTGGAAATACGAACCATACGCACAACTTATCTATAGATTTGGGAATTTATTGTACTAAATTTTAAATTTAACCGTCGTTGAACGTATACTTCCACAGTGAGTATGAAACAAATGCAAAAAAAAACTCTTTCAACATTGACAATGGCTATTTTCATGTCATGCCATCATTCTCGTCATCAAGACAGCACAGCACTAATCTAAATTCATCCTGCGCTCTCTCTCTCTCTTTCAAAATTCAATTTTTGCTCGTAGCACACAATCAGCAACAAGAGGCTCTGTGTATATTTGCACGCGCATTGCTTGCAAATCCTATGGGAATCGGTAATGTAGCAAGCAAGCAAGCTTGTTTTACATTCTCATCACACGCTACTAATCATCGTTCATCTTAATTCCTTGTACACATCTTGAGAAATAAAAGGAACGATGAAAATGGTGAATGTACCCAGCAAAGTTCATTTCATGACTTATATGACTTGACTAAGAATAAATTGTATGACTAAAATTAGATAAAAATTTGCAATTCCATCTACCTCACCATCAGCATACAATATTATGCTTACAGAATTCAGAGCTTCCACATCTGGCCTCGTATGATGATGATAAAATTGACAGGCAAAGAAAACACAATAATCTGATTCATCAAAAATGTCGATCAAGAATGGAGTTATTATAAAAGTTAACATCCACTGTCTCTATAATAGTCCATTTATCTGACAATTTTATTATTCTTATTGAATTTTAGACACTATTAAAAGATAAATACAGAGTACAAGACTTAATTGCACAATGATAAAGCCCATTCCTCTGAGATTACTTTTGTCACTTTGATCACAAGTTAGGGATTGGTTTTCAGACTAGTAGATGACTAATAATAACAGGACATGCAAAATTTACATGCAAAATAATTACCATGATATGGCAAAATGACACTACTGATTGGCACAAAGGGATTATCATCATAGACATCATCGTCATTATAATCACAAACTGCCATATATGTCGGGCTACTATCCCTGCTATTCTAAGCGAAAGCAGATAGCAACAAAACGGTTTCTCTAACAAAGTTATATTGTGATGCTGCTAATAATGGTGACACTATGACATGATGGCATATAAAAACATGCCCTTTTGCTTGTTGTGAACTTGCAGAATTTAAAAGAAGAGGAAAGGAGAGTGCCAAAATGAGAAAATTATAAATTCTTTCAGTTTTTGTGCTACTCCGTCTTCGTCGTTGTCCCTTTTCTACAGAGAGAAGTGAAGTATTACAGCTAATCACAATCACAGTAGAGTAAAGTGAATATAGAATTAGTCACGGAAGAAGCAGCTTTGCTGGCTTTTGTGCAAGTTAAAGTGTGATGATTCTGAATACTGTATGTTGTATGTACTACAATGTTAGGGATGATGATTGTGTTTTGTAAATATTCACTACAAAGATTATAATAACGTATGCTATTGAAAGTTTATATATGCATGTATTTATACGATGAGATGAGTATCTCTGTTTATCCTCTCTTTTGCCTCCTTGTCTATTTATCTAAAGTAACATCACGCAAACCCTAAATAAATAAGCTGTTGTCGCAAGGCAATCATGATTGTGTGTGTGTGCTTGGAAGTGATAGTGCGTGCAAAAACTAAATGAGTTCATGAAAATAAAGACAAGTGTGAGAATGAGAAAAGAGGGAAGATGAGAGGATGTATCAAAGAGGTTATTAGGATAAAAACTTGTTGAGACTCATTAGTTTCATAATATGCTATAAAAGAGAAGTATCCCACATAGAAGTAAAAGTGAATTTATACTTTCTGGAATGTACATATATAACATTATCACTTTGTGTGTACGAAAACTCGTACTCGTTCCAGAAAACAAAATTTATCCAGTTGACGCTGCGCTGGAGAAGCTGGATTAACAGTTTTGAATAAAGGGGATAGAGAAGCATGTACCATTCTACGAAATATTCCTAAGCCTGAAAGAAAAAGTATGCCTGTTTTTAAAAGGCACATTATGTTTTGTATTACTCATATTACGGTTACTCTTGTTGTTTTGAAAACGAACGCGTAAAATTTATGCATTTGAACATGAGATTTTTATGAAGTTCATTGAATAGACACATCATTGCTTGTAGTTGTATGTATAGGTCATAGGTAATGAACATGAACTTGGTTTAGTAGTTACCGTAGACTCATCGCATATAAGCCATAATGCACACATTTTTCATATTGCGTAAGTTCGTGAATCAAATAAATTATATGAGTCCCTCAAGATGACTTTTAGCTCATCGGAATCATGATCATAACGAATTGTGTGAAACGTTCACACATACGATACACTTTTTTTGCAGTATTGTACTCGTATTTATGTATGTTGTGTCATCTGAGTATATGACTTTTCACGTCATGCATCCCGAATACGTTGCATGTATGTAGGTATATCTGCTTTCCCCTTTTTTTAGTCCATGGAGAAATAAAAGATTGATTGCCTCTCTTCAACATCCATTTAATCATATTATCTTGATAATTCTGGCATACACGCGAAAAGCCTACTACGACAATACAATGCAATATGCTACAAGTTGTAATATAGTTGAGCAATGCAAAGCAGACAATAGCGGAAGGGACTCATAAATCTAATTGCGAGTCTCCGTCTATTCAGTAGTAAAATTATTATGAACTATGTGTACATTCCATCATGCATGCACGGAAGGGAAGAATATGACAATTCCAATCGACGACAAAATAATATTCGTCTCGTACATGTCATCACATCAAATTACCATCGTCATTAATTGTCGTATTACATTTCATAATATACTTACATGGTGCAAGTCCGTTGGATCTAGTTTTACTAATAATTATTGAAAAGGAAAATAAGAATACAAACGGCGTAATACAATGCAAAAAACGCAATGCAAAGGGAAACTGTCATATGGCCATGATAAATTGTCGAGAAGAAAGGGAAAAGATGATGCACGTTTTCTTACAGAGTATATATTGATATTGAAAAACCTTCTGCCTCAAATTGAAAAGACAATTTTGTATGTTTTTTCTCTGTAACTGCATTAAACGCATTACAGTTTATCCAATGAACACTACGTGCTGTGCTACTTTAACTTTACCTATTATAACAACCAATGAAGGTGTAGTATAGGAATAGGAAATGAATAATATTAGTGCCTTGGTTCAATTAATGTACTTGTAATAATATTGACGTTTTGTGAATGATGATCAAGATCAAAGCTACGGTTATGACGGTATTGCCCAGAATTCAGCTTGAATGACATTGACAAAAAGATGCATCTTTTAATAGGAGTTTCATTATTATTTATTATATTATAGTGCAACAACTTGGAAAGATATCTAGATAAGAATTCGCTGCTCAAACGTAACGTGTAACAATAACAAACGGCGTCATGTATGTCAAAAAAAACTTGCCTAGAAGGGAAATACTACTTTACTTTTCTCGAATACATATTGCGTAGGTGTATACTCATATGTACTTATTGCTCACTCTTATGTCTAATTTTAGGGAAGTCGACTGCGACATACAACAACATAAGTAAAATTGCTGATTGTATTTTAGATGACAAGATGATGAAAAGACATATATATTAATGTTGTTTTGGGCTGAGGCACTATTAATGCGTGTAGGTATACAATGCATCTCTAATTTGAGATTTGCTCTGCCTGCGGATACATCGGAAAGATACCGATGAGATAAATACAGAGGTACATTGATGCAATTCTTTATATTATTCAATGTAAGTATGTAGGTTATGTTGTTAACTCAAATAAAAAGCTGCAGGATGGTGTACCAATGTAGATAATTAATTAGTGTTAGGAAAATTGTGGGAGGAAAAGACTCTGTCCGGAACAAGTTGATGTAGGTGTAGATTTGTGACTGCGATAATCTGATCCTCTACAAGGAGGATACTATATACCATACCATACATAAGTGCATATTGCCACAAACCCATAATTGACAGATACATTTTGCTGTTACGAATTGGCAAATTACAAAAAAAAAGCAAAGATATTATGACATTTATGGGACTTAGATATTATTTGTTTTAGATGAATATGTGGAATGTGGAGTTTCAGAGAGAGAAAAAACACTCATCAGAAAACTTAAAAGGGTGCTGTTACCAACGTGCATGCTTTAGTGTACATTTCTTTATATTGAAAAAAGGTCAATGTTTCATCTATCTTTACACCTACATATGTACTTTGGGAATTTTGGAGTCGCAATTCCCAAAGATAAATATATACCTTTCCCTGATTTATATAGAAAAAAACCTACACGAGCGTCATTGTATGGAATTGTTCAAAAGTAAAAGAAACAAACGGTATAAATCCTCCGTTTAAATAAAGATTAATTTGACGCGAGTAGAAACAAAAACACTTTTTGTAGTTACTACTGTTGATGCCGACAGTGAGACAAAGACGGCTATAGGTCTTTTTTTTTGTCGTAGGTGGTTTACTATGTGTACTACTGAGAAATAGGTTCATCTCAAGACGCAACAAGCTGAGATTTTCTACAAATCCAGCTGCTTTCTATCCATTTTAAGTGTTAAAACGTGTTGAGCATTAGGCTCACAAGAAGAGCAGAAAAAATGTGCATAGATACCTACATTTGTCATGAGTTTTTCTTATAAACCAAATCCTCTACACCCTCCTACTTTGTCAGAGCAGAGATCAAATTGCCCTCCACGGGACTTGCAAAGTTAAAATTGCTATATAAAAAAGTTTGTGAAAATTTTGCGCATCTACAACTTTTCTTAGGTCTGCTGCTATAATAAGCACGAGCTTTGTATTATAAAAAAAACGTTTTCAAGCAATAATGAATGGATTTTCGTATTTTTTTGCAAAACAAAAGGTTTTTGCTTTCGGAATTCCTGATAAAAATTGGCCGAAAAGATTAAAAGCCGAGTTAAATCAACTTGAATGGAAATTACAGTCTTATTATGAAGTGCATTAACCCAGCAGCAGTAGAGATAATAACGACTGGAAAATTTATATGCATTCCAATGTATTACATATCACATCACAATCAGTCCGTAAATTTATTGTACATAAATTATGTATCATAACATGTATGTACCTGAAAGAAACCCCTAATCTGTTGACTTATCTACAGTGGCTGATCATATCATTTGCATTTTTTGCATCTGTTTAAATACAAATAACTTCATACATTTTTTTTATATTGTTGATTGCAGTCTTACAAAGGATTAACCACAGTTGGTAAAACACATTTATTTTGTATGTATTAAAACGTACAACTTTATGTATTCAGATGTTACGGTAAAATAAAATAACTTGTGAGTGCGTTCAAAAAATATACATTCTCGTACTTTTGTTGATTGAAACGCCGAATGATATGTATTTTAAATATATGGAATAGCTACCAATAGACAGGTTTATAATGCTGCTTGGAAAGGTAGATACGTAATATAAACTAGGGAAAGTTCTTGCTGACATGCATGGATTTGTATGGAAATGGGAAAAGCATATTAGAAGCCAGGGGAAGATCGATACAGTGTGTTTTGACAAATTAATGCTTTCTATCAAGTGAAAGTCATGAAAATAAACATTTTTATTTTTTTCTCTCCATATTTGGCAAAATTGTATGTTTTAGTGAACACGAACGAATCCTTTTGACTATTCACTTTTTGTAAATACTTGATAAAAAATTTATTCTGTACTATGAACTATTACATCTCCGTTACTATCCGTAGTTTGCCTTTTCCGTAGTCAGTTTACTTGACGTTTTGATGGCAGAAAAAAAAATATAAAAAACACAAGAAGCTTTGTTATTTACCTAAAACAATGAGTAATGTGCTGAGCTTAAATATTGGGCGTTTACTTTTTCACACAAACAAAATATTTCCCATTTTTATTTCATGGAAGTTGAATCAAAAATTTGTCGGGGCCTTTTTTCAAACAAAATGTTAAAGAAATATTGGCCAATCAAAAAACATGTTTGTTTCGTGGTGTGGTGGGGTACTGATTTTAATATGTCAATTGTTTTTTAGCAATAAATGTAACACATCCCATTTTATTAAACTTGACTTTTATCTCCCACTTTTCAATAAAATATTTTTCTTAAATTCTCCACAGCTTTTTTCTCTTTGGAGAAGCAAGCAACAAAGAAATTAACGCAAAAAGGTTAAAAGTGATCATATTTTGCGATATTACATAGGATAAACATTTTTTTTAAAACTTGCCCCGTAACATCCTGTGTTGCTCTCTGCATTATCTTTAATTAGGTATAAGCATACGCACGCATAATAATAAAACTTTCAGCACTTGTACTAAAATACCATTTAAACCTGCTGCATAGAGTACGCATATGGCGTCTGGTTTACGTCACATTATTGTCTCACATTATCAGTAATTTACTAAATGGCTACCGAACAATATACATAAACCATTTCCTCACAAAACAAAGTGGTGATGGTGTTGTTGTGAAATATTGTGAATGTCCTTTGTGATAATGGCACTTGGTCAGTTAGGCAACGTGCATAAGAAAGGAAACGATGTAATGTTTTTAGCGTGAAAAACACCAGCAGCAGTTGTTTTCGTGTATTCTTGACTAAATGGCTATTGTGTTTAGTGTGCATTTTTATTATGATTTCTTTTGCTGGTGGTGGTGGTGTTGGTCGCGCATCTATAAATTTTCTCTTGTTTTGCAAGCTGATCTATTATACTCACTCCTCTGGTGGTGGTGGTGGTGCATTATGGAAATGAATTTAGCTCATAAATAGTCATTGCTATTATTATTGCCATTTAGCAGTGTATTCATGATGATGCTATATTGGTGGAATGTGAACTCACAGGTCTTTTGTTGTAAGTACCTAAGATTTTCTAATCAAAGTAATGGGAAGGTGCCATTAATATTATTAACATTAAGAAACTTTCAGAGTTTTTGGATAAAATGGTGTGTCTGTGTTCACCCGCTAAACAAAACTCTTAACCGGGTTGTTAAATGTTTCTGCAAATTTGTAATTCCTCTAGATAGACCATATTGTGCATCAGCCAGTTTAGTTGACATTGATTTTGCTTAAGACATAGTCACAAAGAATTGTGAAAGACAATAATATATTTAGATCTCGAAGATTGATTAAGCTGAGTAGCTACTGCAATGTTTGACTAAAATTGGATGCTTGGGGGTTGGCAAGTAAGGTCTGTAAATAATGTACGTATAGTTGTGAGTTTTTATGTAGTAAATATGTAACAGTTTCATTTGTTGCTGAATAAGAGCATTATAATGTTGTCATATTCTATATTCTAAATGTTATAATATACATAATATATAGTGAAGAATATGTTCCCCCTCTACCCCGGGGGAGTTGACATGGGGGTATGAAAACACCTGTTCCCTTTGTTGCTCAAGAGCTTTCGAATGAAGTGTCAAATGTCATATCCTATGTAAAAAGGAAATGGATTTTTCCCCACCCTGAGGCTGAAAATCAAATTGGCTGTTATACTAAGGCCTAATGCTTATATTCCAAAGAATTAATAATTCTGATAATACTGACCTACGTTGTAACCTGAACCCTACAGGGCTTGGAAAAAATTTAAATGAGTTTAAATTAATCATTTTCATAATATCCTGGACCAAATTAAAAAAAATTAAAAATATAACGCATTTCGCAAATAGCATTTCGTTACATACAGGTTTTATTTCTGGTGGTGGTGGCGGCTACGATTTTAACTACGATAATGGGTGAAGTTTGTATGACATAACATGATCTTATGAACAAATTTCCTCACTTCAACAGAAGGGACAAAACAGAACTCTGGAAACTACTCGCCAGCCGCTGCTGCACCGTTTTACAGATACGTAAATCATAATAAATTTTATTTTGAGATTTCTACACATGTAGTAAATAACATTTATAGCCGTACACATCATAACAAACATCTCTTCGCCATTATTTGCCAGATTGGTTTATGATGTGTATGGTTCATTTAAATGCCCTAGCCATACGACCAAATAATAATTACCTAAATGTGCAGCATGAATATAGGCATGATTGCTGTTTTTTTAAGTTGTGACTTGTAATAATCATCAGTCATCGTAACTCGTATAATCAACCTTGTCACCATTTGCCATCTATCATCATCATCATCATCATTTTACCCATTTTTATTACACCTTTTTCATATTTCCTGCTTTATTACGGGTAAAATTTCCAATTTTCTGTGTAAAAATAGGCGCCCATTTAAAAAAAAAACCAATAATAATAATTATTACTTTTAATGTTATTCTTGCAATTTTGCCAGAATCCAGGCACTCATCCCAGGTTGCAGGTTTGACAAAACAGTAATTTTCTTTCCATACAATTTTTTCCCCCATTAGCAAGTCAAATTAACCATATTTTTTTTAGCAATAAACATATTTGATTACGATAAAAACACGATAATCGTTTAAACAACACCTACAATACCTAAGACAGCCCATTCCTAGACAAGCAATTTGAAATTATAATTTTAAATACGACAACAACTGACAAAAATAATTATTATTATATTTCAGTTATTGGGGAGGAAATTATAGTTATAAAAATATACCATATACATACATACGTACGTACACAATACACATACACATGCATTTAAAAAATACAATCATACTATGAAAACATCATTATGATCACGTCGTAGCGCATAATAATCCACGTCTAAAGAATGAAACATTTGAATCGGCATACAACTTGTCATTCACACTTGTTATCTGTCACCATCATCATATCGTCAGCCACCACCACCACCACCATAATATTCGTGGTTTTTTATATGTGCTACTCCATCATATGACGTAAAAATATTGTTGTTGGTTGACTATGCTGAAGGAATGCTAACGAAGAGAACATGATCACGTACACATATGAATGCTAATGACTTGAATCATATTTATAAATATTATTTTGAAACGCATTTGGCCAAGACATTTATGCTGATAGACAGCTACAAGTTTAGACAATGAACAAAATAAATCCTCAATAGAAATCTGCATGAGAATATTAATCGCAAAAATATTGCAAGTTATAGTATAGCCAGTAGTCAGCAGCAGCAAGAGGAGGAGGAGGAGGATTAGATCAGAGAAAATGAAAATGCCGACCACCGACCCAAAGGAACAATTTATTTTCCATTCTTCTTCTTCTTGGATTGGAATATACGTAAGTTTGTAAATCATGTTCCTTTCTCAAAATCATCATCATAATCTTTTATTGAAGTCATCGGTTTCTCTCTTGTGGCTGAGGGCTTAGATCATAAACTAGTATGGGGCTTAAATATTTTTTGATCAGTTTTTGATAAATGTCTCAAATATATGACAACGAGAAACATGACAACCAATGCATTGACACTTAACTTTATGTTGGTACACGCACACAACATGGATCGATCGTGTTTTACCAATTCAAATGATTGTGCATTGTACCTACACAAAAAAAATGTTCCTGATTTAGAATGCTAAGTTCCCTTGTTACGATAAAGATAAACCATAGTCGTAGTCATGACCATGACACATGTGTTGTAATATAAAAAGCGTAAGCTAACGATTTTGTTTACAACTTGACATGAACTCATTCATACTATTTTATGTGAATAGACAAAAAAAGAACACTCTTGAATATAAAACAAAATTCGTTGAATTCTAAATAGAACACCGAATTGAACAACTTAATATATTATTTTACTACAAAGAAATACTTTTTTTAACATGTTGAATAAAAATAAAGCTGTTGTTGTTGTTGTTGTTGTTGATGTAGAGCTCTGTTGTTGTAACATTGCAGATTACACCACACTACATCATCATGTGTGTGTGTACTACTACACATTCGACAAGAAGACCAGCAGAAAAATAAGTTTGGTAGAAAATATATGGGAATTATATGTAAATGCACCTTAAATCAAAACCAACGTGTCAGATCAGGCGAGTCCCTGAAAATAAACTGTATTGTAAAAGCAACAACTTCTAATCAACTTTCCATTTGACGTAATCCAATAAAACGAGGAGTTGCATATACATACATCATCTAGCAGCATACAATTTTTTGCACATGCAGAAAACATACCAAATTGCTTTATCAAAGCAAAGCATTAAAAAATTGCAAAAATAAATGAAATGGTCAAGTTAACCAAGGTAAGTAAGTAAGTAAAGCTCTTCAAAAAAATTCATTGTTTTAGGTCCTTATATAGAGATATAATAATAATAACAATAATGTAATATAGTAAAAACTTTTGAGTTACGAATTTTACGATAAAAATTCCATATCTGATTCGGATTTGATTTGAGGCAATGCAATGATCTCATATTTTATTTGAAAACCACGTAAATTTTTTTTTGATATGACATTCATGCATTTTCTGACTTTTTACGGAGAGATTGCTTTGTAAACCGACTTGCTGTTTGTTGTGGTAGTGGTGGTGGTGATACAGAAAAGAATCTCAATCGTGAGTCAATGCATATGATATGCTTAAAAACAGGTAGGGTAAAAGTTCTATACAAAAAATTGTGAGTACAAATTGCCAAAAGAGATAAATACATACGTGTGTGTAGTAGTACTCGTGTAAGCATGGAATATGCACATGTATGAATATCCCGAAAGCTTAATGTGGTCCACAGGGAATAAATCAAAATTCCTTTTAAGTAAAAATCAAAGAACACCTTATTTTACTCGGAGCAAATTTGCTACTGGTTCTTTTTTTCCTCTCTATATACTATATTATAGTCAAGTCGCAAGCACAAAGTTTTTCTGTGCTAATAATGGTACCAGTAGTACATGAAAAAAAACAATGGTGAGAGATGGAGAAATATATAAAAAAAGAAGGCGAGTTGCATACTGATTTTGATGAGGTAGATCTGATAGGCCCCTCTCGGGTAATACAAAATGATTAGGTATGTGCAGTCATTTTTGTATGATCAGCCCTCTTCTCTGCTTTTGAAGGGTATATAACGTTGAAGATTGATAGAGAGAAAAAAATGGTAATAAATTGGGCATTTTATATTTTGACAAATGGCTGGGTTTGAAATTGATTTGGAGTAGGTTGAAAAAAAAGAAGAAGAAAAGCGTTTCTTCAAAGACATCGTTAGGGTATATGTACGATTTGTACGAGTGAATGACAGGCAAATGAAACTCGCGGGTATACATGCACCCCGCATCCGTCAAGTTAGATTAGATTTTTTTTTGTTTTAGTGAGAAAGAATGAAGAAATTGGATTGAAATTGGCCAAAAGTATTGGAATTAGCAAAACTGCAAGGTTTGAAAAAAATATTATTATACGAAGTCAAGTTTGTAAAGTATTTAACTTTTTAGCTTCTGATTATGGAATATGGGACGTCTAAACCAGATTTGTATTAAAAATCAATGATACTAATAATAACTGCTTAAAATAAGGATTTTAAATGAAAAAAACCACCTTCAAAAATTATTGTGGAAAAATACTTATTACTGGCTTTTTTCACCTTACCATGCTTTCATCATCTTCTTGACTATACTCCCCACAGAAAAGGGGGTTGGTTTGGTTATTGATTGCTACAATATATACTCTGAAGAGCAGATAATAAATTTTGTCGTAATGAGATAACTAATAAAAGTAATAAATCTCAGTGAAATTGTTTTTTGTGCAGTCGAATTCACAATTTCTGCATTGTGTTTTTAATGAATAATCTTTTGCATTGCCCATTTATCTTTTTTTGCGACAATCGAATCAAATATGGTTTGGATTGGACAGAGCATAATATTTTATTTCTTCTACAAAATAATTTTGAGGTGATGATTAGCATGGAATAAATTAGGCTTTTGTTTGTAGATATCTTTCGAACAAATTAATGATATGAAAAACATAATTTGAAACGGAACGTAACCATGAATTTGAAAAGAAAAATATATTACTTGTAAAGTTCGTTGGCGATTGTGTTAGAATATACACATTATTTGGTAACTAACTGGAAGGCTCCTTAGAAACATAATCTTTTTTTTTCGATTTCTGGTTTTCTACAATCAGCACCAATTAAATACCTACAGCTTATTGTTGTCACGCATGGTTGAGAGCATTATTGAGTCTGCATTACGTTATTGAATCGAAATCGAATGATTAAATTAAGTGACGTTGCAAATGTACATTTATGCAGCATTTTATGTTTTATGCTTCTGTATGTTTATTTTGTCGCTGCTATAGGCCTGCTGAATTGGATCATGTTTATGATGTTGCAATTCTATAGCCCTATGACCACCGTCTGTATGTGCTTGCACTTAGTCCAGCTCCTCATCCTCAAGCACCACTAGCTTCTTAAGATGCATTTTTACTACAATTTTCAACAGAAAGTTTGCTACAAAGGAAAAAATATAAAAGTCTAGAAGCAACAGATAACAGACGCATTTTCAGCTTGCATTTCATCATCACATCCGAATATAGCACAGAATACTCTCATCATTAACGTCTTCCAAGTTTAAATATTTTTGCCCTCTAACAAAAATGTTGATACAAGCAAAGATACATTTTTTTGCTGCACAAGCACAACAGGCCCACATGGAAAAATGAATATCATGTGTCTGTTATTTTCTCTTCATACACATATATCCATCTATCCATCTATAACATGATGTGTTAAAACTATATCTGGAAAGAAATGAATGTCGACAAGAGCAGTAGAGTCGCTTTCTTGGTTGATGTGTGAATTTGTTATTACAAAAAAATACACTAAAAACGGTTCTGTAACTTGTACTTGTACTGCTGCTGTGAATGTGAAGGAAGTCCAAATTTTATTTTGGTATCAAGGACTTGCTTTTCTAATACCAACTCCAACACCAGCACTACTGCCACCAATCCCAACTCCAAATACTTCCCACTGCAGGCAAAGTGAATCGACACAAAATCAACAATCATCTTCTTGGGCACATGATAAATAGGATGATAGAACTTGCTAAATTTTATAACATAACAACATATTTGAGTACATTTTCCAGACATACTTACATAACTGCATACATATATATTACATACACCTATACATATACAATATATTCATAAACTCAATCTGCAGAGATCTCTACAGATAATAAACTCATACAATTCTGTTAACATGTGTCATCGAATAAATATAAATTCATCAGATATACTACGAACATGCGTATATATATTTTACAACTACCATGTTGCAATATTACTTTTACTAACTACACTGCTGTTGCTTCTGTAACCCAAACACTTCAATTCAAAAAAGGCACAGATAATCAGTTTAAAACTCATCTCCATACTCCATACTCCATACACTCATAATCAAGTTAATAGAGAAGAAGCAACAGATATGTATAATAACGTCAGTCACTGCTGAGGACTATGTGAACTGCATAGTCAAACATCTCAATTCATTCTGCGTTTTACACAAGAACATCTTCATAAATCTCATGTGTATAGTAATCTAGCATACTTTTACGTATTTTAATAATAATCACCGTCATCAAGTCAAAAACAGGAGCGAGCGAGCGTGCACACAGCACAGTAGGAACTTTATAGCTCAAGACGACACGATTGACGATGATGATGACGATGATGATCATCATGATCCTCGTATCAGTATCATCCTCCTATATATTCGTCATCTGCTGTTTTTTCTCCTCCTCACAAACATTCGCATCCATCTGCGAATTAGGATTTTAGGACTTGATGATATTATCTTTTTTCTTAATGTGACGTTTGGTAATGTTGCTCATATATATACATATTTTGTGCGTTTTCTTACTTTATAAAAAAAAGTTGGGATGAGGAGGTGGAAGAAAATGATGTTAGATTCTCTCTTGGATAATATGATGATGATGATATGTTAGAGAAAATATGCAAAAGTTTTTTTTGGATTTGGATACATCTTCCAAAAAAAACGTTTCCCCAACAAAAGTCAACACTAAAACGCATCGCATAATGTTGTTTGTAAATAATGTTGTATTGTAAACAGTACGTGAACTATATATTTATAATATATATATGTTTGTATAGTTCACATATAAAAGTTTTTATGATGTAATATGACCAATGGACTATGAAAAGAAATATTATACAAGTAACAGAATACTGTTTCTTATTTGATTACCAGTAGTACATTATTGCTGGTGCCTGTCTATACACACATGCACAAGAGACTACCATATTTTTTTGTGTTACGCGAAGATGATATTATGTAGCATAGTCAGTTTATATAAAGCATGCAAACGACAGGATTAGGTCACAAAGTCAGGACAAACTGATTACGTTTGATGATGTAGAAAAAAAAGATGACGATAATTCGCCAAATGTGCAGCTTTGCTCTTCTTCTTCCTTTTTCCAAAAATATATGTCAGTGTATATTAGAAACAGATACGGTGAACAACGACACTTTTTGAATAAAGTTTTGCGTATATAAATGTACTGTTGGTTGGTTTCTTGGTAAATCTACGTAGTAGCACATATGCATATTATTTTCTTGGTTTGAGCTGACAAGCTATTTTATCCTCTTGTTGGACTCCTCGGCTCCTCTCTTTACTTTTTCTTTACAAGTGGGTCAGCGTGATAGATTCGCCACCACAAAATAACATTTATGTTTTTATCATTAAACTATATATATTATGCATGTGACTCTGAATGTGTGTGTACCCTAAAAATATCTTTAAAAATGAAATGAAATCGCAATATTCTACTGCTGCTATTCTGCTGTTTGCTATTTTTATGTAATATAGGTATTTAGACTGCGTGAGATTTCTGTACCAACCAAAATATACATACATATTAATACAAAAACACAGTAATGTACTACATTTACTTACAATTCTTTTAGATTTATAGGGCAGTAAATTTCTGTCATTTTTTTTATATTATAAAAATCAAGAAAAAGTATGCATTTACCACTTACAACTCAGATGAATCCTAAATGTGCACTTTTAGGACAATTGATATTGATACAGCGTGATATTCATAAAATAACGATATTTCAATTTCAATCTGAAAAGTCATAACATTGTCCCATTGAAAAAGTGCAGGACTTGCTCTATTTCTTGTTCTTATAATACTATTTTTTTTCTCAAAGCAACAAGTTCGTATATAAATATTTCAACAAGAGCAAATTCAGTTAAGGGGATGCTCCATTTTCTTCAAGAAACTAAACAAATGTGATTTTCTCAGTAAACAGGTGATGTAAAAACATGGCTTTAAAATATAGTTTGGAATTCTAAAAATGACATAAAAAATGTGAACCGTATATAAATACATTTTTTAATATTTTAGCAAAGAAATTTGTAATTGGGACATTACTCATTTTTTAACTCCGTCAGTTATTACTGGAGCCATGCTATATATATATTTCATTTCAACTCATTTGCCACAAATTGCACGGTTTGTCTTTTAAATGTCTTCACATATTATACATTATTTCTTATTTGGCAAGTGAATTTATGTGAGTAATTTGTAACGCAAGTGAAATTTTGTACATGAGAAATGAAATGTGAACTTGAGAGAGATATTAAAATAACCGAAAGCCGATTAGGTATATGCATAATATACATAAGTACTTGGGAAAGAGCACTCTGTTCTCTTTTAAATTCTTTTTTTTAGTTGACCATGTAGACAAAGTGTGAAAAATCAATATTTTTTGCATGAATGTTTAACCAGGTTCGTGTACATTACCAAATTGGCAACAGATTGGAGTTATGTATGTATTTAATAAGAATAACAACCAGAATATATAGTATAATTTTTTTCATGGTACTTTCATGACACAAGTAAAAGTATAAAAACGTGCCTCTCTCTTTTTTCTCTCTCTCTCTTTCTCGCAAGTTCCAATTCAATTTAGTTCCAATGGTGGTAGTAGTAGGAGTACCCCGAGTGTGTCTCTCCATATTTTCCCTTATCGTCAAACCAGTCAAATAAATAATTTAAATGTAATGTT
>JAHZNC010006659.1:0-17159 GCA_027744095.1 Zhuqinia jingwanae | reverse complement strand
TGATCTCTCTCGTCAGTAAATGTAATAATTATTGTAGCTGCAAAAATTGCACCACACACACGCACCGAGCACATATATACACGGCCATTCTCCGTGTCATGTCACGTTGTGTGTTTGTGTGTATACACATATCTCAAGCTTTCGTTTTTCTCAAAATATATTTTGCAATAAATTGTCAATCAATCTGCTACTTTTTACATGTTTTCCCTCTTAATGTTGACACTTTGACAAGTGCCATGTGATATTTAGTGGAGCAACATTATTACTTGCGTAGGTATATATACTTTATGAAAAGATTTAGTGAAGAGTACACACAAGATGATGATGATGGCGATTTACTTGATTGATCATCATCTATTTCATTTTTATTCACTCATGTGCATCGCCATCAACTTTCAGCAATTTTACTTTATTGCTAGTTTGGTTATATGGTTATGTTATTATGGTACATACTTTTGAAGTCATTACCTTATTATGCCATATTTACGCAGGTAAAAAAAATAATAGGAAGAAACTATGTAAAAAAATAGCTAATGTATTCAAACTGCTTTTCTTCTCAAAGGTGCCAAATGCCAAGCACAATTTGATAGCTCACTCACAAGTCAGTCATATTATCGGAGATATATAAGCTTTTCTAATAATATTTTATACCTATGTAGCTAATAAAATGAAACCCTTTAAAAACATCGGCTAGGCTGCATACCAACATATGCTTACGTATATGTTATGTTATAATAACACATGCTGTTAACTTCAGAAAATTAATTCTTTTTAGAAAATTACCATCGTCATCAATATTGTTAATGTCAGAGAACAGATAGGACAAAAAAGTTATATCTGATTAACTTATTTATTTATCTTCGATCTTTCCATCTAGTCAAATCTTGTCTTTCATATTGTATATTTGTTTATGAGGACTACTCAAAATTTGTTGTGCATCCTTTCCCCTTTTGAATTGAAAGCGATTGTCAACTTAAATACAAAATAGGTAACTACACAGGAACGTAAACACTATCTACACAAAGTAGCGGAAGCACATATTAATATGATGTAAAGCCAGTGGTACCCTAGTGACCAAATAAATCATTTGGGATGTCGTCAAAAGCTAACTTCTTCCCAAGGTTTTAGAAGTTAAAGTACAAATCTCCGTTCCTAATTATGCAGTAACTTGTACCGTCGATTAACATTTTGGGACATTATTAAACTAAATTTAACCCTTATTAGTGTACAATATTTCTCTACTACTTCACCACAGTACAGACTACAGACGGACTAAATAAAAGTCACAACTAGCTTTTGACTCTTGCGCTACTTGATATAATTCATCATGATCATCATGAATCAACATAGACAATCTGAACAACAGACCTTAATAATAAAAATATAACATGTGTATAAAGCAGTCAAGCAAGATAGTAAAAAATAGGGAAGATGCATTTATTTAATACATAAAAGTCGTATAATATATAAGTAAAGTATTCCTTCATATTGAATGTATAAAAGCCGTGCATGTCTTCATTGCACTATGTTATATGAATGATAGTGATGAAAAGATCATAATTGAAAAAAGAAGTCCTCCTCATCATCATCATCATCGTATCATCCTTTTACTTTGGTGTGCATTCATCTCAGTATCTCTGCTGTACTGAAATGATTTTGATTTGATCTACAAAAATGAGGAACCCAAAAATCAAGCAGAGTTGTTTTGTAAGTTTTAAGTTATAACTACAACTACCAGAAAAATTAAACTTTTTATTCAGTAGTTACACAGAGAAGTAGGCAGTGTAAGTGTATAATATAATTATAGTAAAATATTAGTAAACTCTGGCAACTGGTTTCCTTCTTTTTTTTAAAATAATAATTCGTTAGCCAAGAAAATTCTTGTAATATCTGCCTGCGCTACTCTTATTATTCTACTACTTCAAATTCATTTTAAAAAGATAACTTTTGATTGAAGAGTCAGCCAGCATCAGCTAGAGAGCCAACAGTGTCTTCCGTGATTATGTAGTGTAAACGCATTATTTTTTTCTCTCTCTCAATCTTTTGAATGAGATATGCTGATGATGATGGTATAGTGTGGTGGTGATGATGAGTGATGAAGACTGACAACGAGAAATACAAATACATACACATACGTAATAATATTATATTAATGATAATAATAATAATAATAATGAAGGATTCGAAAGATTCAAAATTTGTTGCAAAAAAGATCGTATTGAAAATGATACAAATGCGTCCCAACAATCACAACACAAATAAAAACCTGACGGGAGCATGTCGGATGCTTCCAAGCATCATTATCAACATCTTGATGATGATTATCATCATCATCACATCTCTCTCTCTCTCTCTCTTTCTGCTTTTACTTCTGAAATACCTGTACGTATCGCAAGTGCATTAGATGAGTGTGTTTGTACGTATATAAAATATTATTACATATTACGATGATGATAAATGATAATATATTATTATCATTGTATAGTTTTTAAAGTAAAAGGAGTCAAAGGGTTGTTGTGCTATTACATTTATTGCCTTTTTTTCCTTTTTATTAACGAAGTACTATATGCAACAGAAAGTATCAACCGTAATCACACAAAACAAAACTGTGTACTAATAAGAAATCATAATAATAATACAGAGTATTATATTACAAATCGTTATTGCTGCTACTAACAAGTATATATTTTATAAGAAAATATAGGATATAGCAAACAAAATAATAATAATAATAATAATAATAAGGCAAAAGAAGCAAAGTAACAATTGACAATCTTTCCCATCACAAGATTGTTATGATGTGATGTGCGATTGATGTTACTGACGACGACGATGAGATGATGATCAAAAAAAACATGCACACCAAACAACATCAAATAACAATCAAAGTAAGCAACCTCGCTAACAAGTAGCAACGATGAATAGACGGCAATAATATATTATTTTAAATACAAACGTAATAGTTATTTTGCAATTACACCTATACGCATGTATGTATATATGTAGTATATACCTATGATTATATAGTCAATTCAAGTGAAAAAAATAAATAACGAGACTCTTCACTCACTCTCGTCATCAATAGACGATCAGTAACGCAGTATAACAATCGAGCGAACGCTCGACCGTTTCTAACGTAACGAATCAAATGACGATGGCGATGTCCTCCTCTCATTTTCTTCTCCATCAACTGCACACGGCTGCTGTTCAGCTTTGCTCCTTGTAGTCGTTGTGGTTTAGTGACCCTTATTAATATGCATAATATTTTGTGATTGATTATTGTCGCATGTTGCACTCTCATCGTCGTCCCCGTCATCGTCAACTCCCTGCGTTGTCTGAAAACTTACATACATACAACATACCTACATATACTTATGCTTACCTATCTACATATGTACATACATTCAGTTTTCGAACGCACAGTATTTCTGCGCTGCGCCTTGACGTTTACTTACACGATAAGAAGGGTTAAAGGTATCCGTGAAGAAGAAGAAGGGCTACTACTCGTACTGCCATCATCGTACCACCGCCACCTCACTACTGCTCCTTCTAACAAACAACCTGTGCTATCAAGCAATTGGCATGCTCACATAATATTGTTTTTTTTTGTAATGCGTATCTAATTTTGCGTGTATATACATATAAATCCATACAAGCTCATTCATTCGTTTTCTGATGTGATACCGTTCAATAATAATGTAATGATTTTTTTTGTACCTACTTTTTACCTGCGAGGTGAAATAATAATAGAATACAATATTATGATTGTGTGGTGATGATGACGACGGTGGTATTGGTGGTAGTAGTAGAGAAGAGGTAGATGAGAAGAAGTTGCTGTTTTTGTCTGTCTGTTGTCTTGTTTTACTGTACATGATCGGCGAGAGATTGTGTCGCTGAATTGAATAGTTATAGTTTATAGTTAGCTTTATTCTCTGCTGCACTCTGCACTCTACATGAACATAATGGCAACAAACTGAGATATTGTTAGTTGGGGGCTCATCGATATTGTTGTCGATATACATATGTATGTATGTACTTGTGTGTGTGTGTGTGTGCGTATGACTGAAAGGTGAACAAAGTGCCAAACATCCCGCATATCATCATAATGTATTGATATGCGATTAAAATATGAATAGTGGAGAAGAGAAGAAGAGAGATCATAAAAAAAATATGTTTTTAAAATGAGAATACATAATATCACAATATGCTATGAATACATTTTTGCTATTATGCCGATTATGCCTCGTGGTGAGCGTGTAAAAAGCAATAACGACAAAGTGTGTGTGTGCTTGTTTGGGTGCATTGTGTTGCATGTGGCAATCTTGATGTTTTATAGACGATCATTTGTTCACAATTTTTTTTGATAATAATAAAAAGTAAGACAAAAGGTAGAAATGGAGAGAGAGAGAGGGATATGCATTTAGCTTATTGTAGCTAGAGAGATGTATTGATATCACATATATCATATTATTAATCTGATGAGGTATCTTACAATCAGCAAGAATATTTTATTGGAATGGATTTATATAAGAATATTATGATGCACATACTATTACAAAAGATGTTACGTGTGTGTGTATGTATGTAAATGCATATTATATTTTCTTTATTTTTTTTAAGGAAGAAGAATTGGAAAGGAGAACCTTGGCACGACCAACGAGCGACGACGACGCGACAGGACATCACAAACAAACAATCATCAGCCGCAACGTACCTCTCTATTTCGAACATCATCATCATCACTGATTGTGCACTCAACAATAACAAGTTGCAGTTTGGTGCATAAGATTTAATTTAATTTTGATAATTTTACATATGCATACCTACAGATGTGGTTGTGAGAGTTGGGAGTGTGTGTGATTCAGTGGAGAAGCCTTGCAGGCTGTTGTATTACGCGATATATAGAGACAGACATTTTCTCAAGAAGCAATTTTTCTGTTGATTTATATCATTCTTGTGAACTGGTCAAAAGTTAAATATGGACTTATTGTCATTAACATGTTGCCACAATTATTTCCAGACGCGACGAAGAGCAATAAAATACAAAGAAATCAGGCTGAATCTGGATTCCGAGGAGCAGGAAACGAAACAAGTCCATTTGCTGTAAGAAGATAGACAAAAAGTGTACAAAAAAGATATAAAAATAATAAAGTGTGGTGAAGTGAGAAAAAAGGAATCATCAAAATAAATACCCTGTTATAGTCAATCAACAAATCAATCACTATCAGTAGATCAGCATTGTTTTTTAAGCTTTTACTACTCCATCACCACCACCACCATTACAATCTAATCTAATCTTTACATGGAATCGCTTTGACATCAACAAAACAGAAAAAAAAATTGTCTCTTTTTATTACAAAATACATATGTTCAAGTGTGTCGTGGAAAATAAAAGCGAGCTGCTAGTGCTCCCACACCGACGACGACAATACCATCACTGTTATACTCGTTTTTATTGTGATAATAGCGTCACCACTGAGTGCATGTGCATTTAATATGGTTACAGACTGTCCTAAGTTTATTCCGAACATATTTAACAATTCAAAATGTTCGAGCTGCTTTAAAACGAGGGAAGAACATGGAGACGTGTCCCTGGATTCAAAGGTAAAAGAAAATACTGTTTAAAAAAAGATATTACATTATATTTTAACGTGAATTATAAAGCCGCATCATCGGAGATTAAGAGAAATTAAACTGCAAACAAGCAAATAGATTTTTATTTATCTGTTGATATATTTGTGTGTATGTAATATTTACATCATCATTTTCATGATTTCATTTTCTGCAAATGTGTTTTATCAGCTTAGCAAGTCTCTTTTAATTCCCTTGTCAATAGATCTGTTTACTATTATTACCAGCATAAAAATAATATACCATTTTACCTTTAGCAAAAATGAATCATAAATTCCAATCCAAACACAGAGTGAGACAAGTGCAAATCACGCATGCATATTTATGTTATCAGTATTTTTAATGGCGAACTTACATTCATATGGCATCATCACACACCGCCAACTCAACTCGCGTTGATATATATACGCTTTCCAAAAACCGTGTTTCATGTTTCTCGCTAATTTCATTTCCAATTCCAAAGCAGAAAAAACGTGACTCAGAATAAATTGATTGATGAATGAGCATGTTTACAAGGAGTTTAAAAAAAAATGTAATGTACCCATGTAGGTAGTCACATTGGTTGCAGGCGTAAAAGTCTTTATTATTATTAACTTGTATACGAACGAGAAGGAGGGAACATTGTACAGAAGAGGACAATATCATTGGTCTTTGGCGATTAAAAATGTTGCACTAAATACGTATAAATAAATAAATATATACACGTATAAAATAATATTATTCCCTTTTGGAAGTTTAGTGAAGTGTGAGAGGAGGGTTGGAACAATTAGTTACATTCTTTTCTGTATTTTTTTAAAAATATTATTACTTGGCTTGCCAGTGTGGGCACTTTTACTGGATATATTTGGAATTGGAATTTTGTGTGTCGACTGCGAAGACTTTTTTTATTATGTAAAAAAAAGTAGTTAAACTTGCGCATGTGTGCGCTTCTGGCAAAAGCCATATTATTATTATTATTATTATTGAACGTGGTGTGTGGTGATGTGTGCATCTTTGTAAATTACGCCGAGAGAAGACCATATCAGCAAACAGGCGGGCAGACCAGTGATTGTTATTATTATTTTATGAATGCTAAAAATTCTCAATGAAATGTTAGAGAGAACAGAGGAGAATAAGGTGAAGATTATTATTATGTATTACAAAGGCATAAATAAAACTTGTCTGTTAATAGAGACCTATTCACCTATTCATACACAAAGTGAACAACTTTTTAAAAATAAAAATAAAAAAAGAATAGAGAATCTCTTGAACCGTCTGTTCATTGCGTTCAACGTGTACCCACTTTATTATTTGATATGATGTGATGTTTTGTTGATGATGGTGATGTTGTTGTGGAAGAAGGATGAAAAGTTTTAAGTTTAGTTGATTAGCCAAAGTCAGCGAGTGCCAAATACCACCCATTTTTGGGTTGGTTGGTGTCTGGTCATGATGAACATTTTTATTGTTGTTACTCCTCGCGTTCCTTTTAAATAACTTTAGGTTTTTTCCTTCTGCTACACTTTTTGAATGAAGCAGGGCAAAAAAAAAATATTGAAAGAAGAAGAGAATATTTATAGACACACATTTACATTTTGCTTTCATGAAAAAGAATACATGCACAAACTATCCAAAAATTAAATACCTGTTTATTTGTGTATTGAAATCAATTGGAGATTTTTTTTAATAAATAAAAAGGTGGATATCTAATACGAACATTGTTTTATATTTATATTTCATGATTTTTCCATAACTCATTGGGATCCGCCAACTCAAATTCCATTCTGTCTGCCATGAAGTCTTTGCGGAGGGTGATCAAATGTGGGTATTTGTTCATTGCACCAAGGGATTGGGATTTTTGCAACCCATCTGCACATCGTACAAAGGTATGCGTGAAAAAAAATATGGAATACAAAATGATTAATCACCATAAATCATTTTGCACGTGAATTGAATGATGAAGGAAAACATAATCACAAATCACACAGCCTAATAATTACGTTTACTCCGTGGGTCGACAATCGAGTTGACTTTGAGATATGCACGTATATTAATGTTGTATCATAATGTATTGTTTTACCATATACAGAGATGGCAAAGACGTTGGTTCGTCCTATACACCGACGACCAACTAACTTGGTCAATCGATGAACATCCAGATACAATCCCTCAAGGTTCCCTGGACATGAGGGAAATTCTGGAGGTAAAAAATGCGGAAGACATCACGGAAAATCAGCATAGTCTCGCCCTTACTGGGAAGTCTACGACATTCATTAAGGGAGTGAATAAAGAGGACATTGCATCATGGACTCCTGTTTTATCCAAATATGGCAACAAAGTTTTGACGACGGCAGGTGGGAAAAGGAGCCTTACTTTACCCGGTGGCTTTAGTAGTGGAACGGCAAGATATGGTAAACTAATGAGCATGTAGCTTTAAATATCAATGAGCTTTCTATTTTCTAATAAATTACGAAATTGTTATTTTTTTATTTTTCGTTTGAGGTTTTTTTTTTTTTGATTTTCTTATTTTGTGCATGTTTTATTTTATTTTTTTGTTTGCTTCATTTATTTTCCACTCCAGAAACTGGAGTTGTGATAGGACCCTCAAGGCAAAGGTTTCATAGTGTGACTACTCCTCCAGTTGTATCGGCACTAACATCGCCGGTTTCTGTTGGAGGGAGTTCTTATGGCAAGTGTTTTGTAGAATCTCCTCCGTCTCCTCCCAGTACTAACAATAATATCGTTAAATCATCTTCCACCTCTAATTCTCCTTCTTCAATTACTTCCATTTCTTCCTCTATTTCTTCCACCCCTTTGACATCAAGTGATGTAGTTCATCACAACACGTCCTCAGCTACCCGTCATCAACTCCATCAACAACATCGTCTCATTCTCCAGCAGCAAAACCAGCGTAATCATCACGAGAATCTCCAGGCCTCTTCTGAAATGCGCCACGGTACAGCCAGTAGTATTGGAAGTTCAGTAAAATCTGGGGTGGTTGGGGTCTCTATCATTCCAAAATCTTCAAGCTCTTCTTCCATTGGGGTTGGTGGTGGGGGTGATGGGGGATGTTTGAGTAGTATTAATAAGGCGTCCAGCCGCTCTGTATATTTATCTCTTTCAAACGTTCCCAAAGGAAAGACCTTTAGGAATTTTCCGACTTCAGTGACACCAGTCTCCGTTTCTACTACCGCTAGCAGTTCATCTTCAACAACTACTTCTCGCATTTTGCCTCCTCCTTTGCTCTCTCCCACTTCTTCTTCTAGTGCTGCTACTACTTCTAGAGTGAAATTGATTAGTTCACCTGCATGTCGTGCATGTATTAATAAATACATACTTTTTCTTTCTTTTATGTATATATATTTTCTCTTTTTTCTCTTTAGTGCAAGAAATTGCATTAGGTGAGCCAGCCAAAAATCTAACGTTTCTTTACATTTTTACAGCACCTTCAGAGTCGACGACGTCTCCTCAGTCATCAACATCAAACTATGCCAAATGTTTCGATTCTTCCTCAGATGTAACGGACTCGATTCAGTATAGCCCCTCTTGTCCAACAAATTCAGTTCGTGCTGTAAGTAGTCAAAATTTTATGAATTGTGCATTCAAAAAAATAACATATTTTTTTAAATTGTTCAAAAAATAAACTTTCGTTCTTACTACTACTACTACAGTTACGAGGGGACCCTGATGGGTGCGGAGGTCTTGATGCATCAGATAGTGGACCATTGAGGAAAGGCTGGCTGCTGAAGCAAACAAACAATGTAATGAAAATGAAAACCCTACCTTAATAGTGATAGTACTGATCAACTTGAATGCAATACTTCATTATAATAACTGCCTTTGTTTCGTTTTAATAGGAATGGTTAAAGCACTGGTTTGTACTGAAGAACAATCAATTGATATACTATGAAAACTCTGAAGAGCTGAATCCTTTGGGAACAATAGAAATCACGGAAGAGACTGTCATAAAGCAATTTGATTCTTCGCGACATTACGGTTTTGAAGCCATCAATAAATCTGCCGTTCATAAACTCTCAGCAATCACAAACGGAATGAGAGGCATATGGATGAAAGCGTTAGAGTCGGCTAAAGTGAAAGTGCGTGATCAACGTGATACTGTTGAAATGATGCAACATTCGCCATCCCAAATAGCAAATCCACCCAGTCCTCCTTTAAAATCTAAAAAGTCTCGTTGGAGGAAGAAAAGTGACCTTAAATTATTTGATAGCCTTAAAGATGAGTTCTCAGAGAGAGAAAGGGAGTTAGATTCACTACGGAGTGGATCCGAGCTCAGCCGGGGAGAGTCACCGAGGATGCGAGAGATTTTGAAAAGCCAAGCAGTACAAATTGACAACTTCCGGACGCAGCTAAGCTCTGGATTCATGGAGATTGAAAAGTTGGAAATGTTTTGTAAAAGTCGGGAAGCGGAATATGCAGAAAGCTTAAAGTGTAAAGATGAGATTATTGAAGAACTCCGGGATCAATTGTCGAGGGAAATTAGTGTTCGTGAGAAACTTGAGCTGCAAGCTCGTGAGTTGGAGCAACAAGTGCAATTACTCTCTGAAAAAATAGCCAAAGTACAGAATTTATTGATTGAGACAGAAAGAGAACTTGATATGAATAGTTTGAACAAACGGGAGCTAACTAGAATAACCGAGACACAGCAAATGCAACTAAGACAGGAATTGAATCTTCTTCGTTTAAAATGTAATGATCTAACTGAAAAGCTTTACCAGTCGGAAAAGATGGCAAAAACGTTGAAAACAAAGTTGGGTCGTGTGAAAAGCCAGTCATTGAAAGATAGACAAATAGAGTCGGATGTGATTAGTAAAATACACGATTTGGAAGAGAAAATATCTAGATTTGATAAGTCACCATTGTCACCTAGTTCAACCACATCAGGAGCTTCTCTCTCCCTTCCTCCTTCAGCATCGCTGCCGACAAGTCCAACGGAAGGTACTCCATTAATGGGCGCCAGCCCCGCTGCCACTACTCCAACTGGAAGAGACGGTGGAATTATCAATGTCATCATGAAACTGAATGACTTGGACCAGCGCGTGGAGAAAGTGACGGAATCTCTTTGGTTCAGAAGAGGAGAGATGGAAGACTTCGTTGGGGGAGAATGTCAGAATTGTAAAATGTTGGAAATGGAGGTTAGAGAACGAGATGAAAGACTTGAAATGTTAGAAGGGAATTTGAAAAAGCTAGAGTTGGAATTCGACAAGAAGATGCAAGAGTTGAGAGAGTTTGTCAAAGAGCAACAACCTGTTCCTCAAGATCCTAGTCCTTCTTATCCTCAGTCCACTAATAAGTATCAAGTTGAAATTGAGCAGCTCAGGGTACGTAAATTTTAAATTGGTAAAACGTGAAGGTGTAAAGTATTTAAATTAAATTATAAACTGTATTGCTACATGTGCTAGTTCATGTGCTTTCAGAATTTATGTGCAAAAGGACTGGAAGCAATGGAAAACAGTCATCGTCGCATGGTCATGGAGCTGGAAGAGGGACACAGAAGAGAGCTACAAAATCTTAGAATTGAAAAAGAACAAGAGCTAGCGGATGAGACCAAGGCCACTCTATCCGGTAAGTTATTGCATTGATGGCGCATAAAATGATGCATTGTGAGCGCATGAAACTTCATGGTTAAAGAATAATAAAATTGAATTTTTTTTTCAGCTTTGGACGCTATGAGGAAAAATCATCAGCTTGAACTCCAAAGGGAAATGGTCAAATTTAAGGAAGAATTTATGAGGAAATTCCAATGCAATCAAGATTTGTCAGCTTTACATAGGGAACATGAGTACGTGACTTTCACATGAATCTCGAAAACCAGAAAAAAAAGTATATTTTGTAAACATAAATTTCAATGATTTTTATTTACAGAGAGGAGCTCTATGAGGTGAAAACCGAAATTCTTAGGCTGACAGAAAAGTATTCACTAAAATGCGTGGAAGCATCCAAGTTAGAGGATACAATCACTTATCTTAAAGCGCAACTAAATGAAGCTAAACGTAGGATTATTGAGCTGGAGGCGAACGACTTCCAAACTAGCATCTCATATGCGACTAAGGTAAAGACAATTACCGCAATTACATAGTTATGTGCAGTACAAAAATTATATGCACGAAACACGATATTCAGCGCAGTAATATTTATGTTTAAAAAAAATTATCATTGTTTATGCCGTCAGCGAAAATTTTATGTTATTAATTTTATGTTCATATAGTTTAAACATGTTGTTATCATAACAAGTTAACTAATCAGTATATTGTTTGTGTGTTTTTCACCTTTTGTGTTTGCTTTTTACCTTAAACCCGTGTGTTTGCCACTGATTGTGTTCTGTACTTCTCAACCCAACCACAAAAAATCACCATGCATATCTACATACACCCGTACACGACCGAACGTAAAAATATGTGTAGAAGCCTGACCAGGTTACTGCTTTGCGTTCACGCTTAGAACAGCTTATCCTAAGTAATTACAATACAAACTTTGCTTTGTGTATTTAAACTGATTTAACAACTTTTTCGCCAACTTAAAAAACTAATTAACCCACCCAACTAATACTTTCACAATATTTTTTTACTATAGGTCGACCCGTCGATGAGACCGCAACCAAAGCCGAGGACCAGTCGTCAGCATCTGGAGCAAGCTCCCCTATCTCTCCCACCCTCGGAGGCTGCAACAGCTCACATTCAGGGAATAAAAGATCAAGGCATTCCATAATCCGATCACCAAGTTGTCCAAAGTTAAACAGCCGACTGACAATTTCTGGCTTGCAATAATTCTAGTTCAAAATACTTATAAAACAAAACATACTTGAATCAATGAAAATCAATCATTATTATCATCACACTAGTTTCTCTCTTTTATATTAAAAAAAATCGTTTACGAGAGTAAAAAATAATATTGTATAGCTGTAGCAGATACATGTAGCAAAGAAAAGTTACATTAATTTGTAAAGTAGGTTTAATAATTATTATGATGTAGACAAACGATGCTACTTCAAATGACGCAAGCCTTTTATAAAAATGACTTTTCCTTCTAATTGTATTGCCTTACAGTAATAATATAATATAGAGTAATAAAATGCTTTATCCAAATAAAAGAAGTACGCGAACTGGAGTAAACATATTATGATGTTTGTAAGATTAATTTATGGAATCAAACCCGTTTTTGTATTTCAAAGCATGCATTACAGTTTATATATATGCATGTAACCTGCATGCATATGCATGTGTTGTTATTATCATTCACGTTGCTAATTTTTCCCATCAAAATTCTTGATCGCATTTAGTATCATACCACCCTATGTCTAGAGAAATCAACAACTTATCACTGTATTTTGTTTAAAGCGTTATCCGATTGTTCAGCAAAAACAAGGTTATTCTTACGAAAGAATTAAGATCAGAAACAGAGAGAAACACATAAATAAATACGGAAGGAAACGAATCATAAATCATAATTATTCTTTCTTGATTTCATTATGAATTTCATATTTTCATCATGTTGAACTTTTATTGTAAAAAATTGTTGGTTGTCAAATGTTGATCATCCATCACCCTCAAAAATTCTTTAAGTACTGAACTCAGATTGAACATTGAAATTGCTAAGTGGTTCCATGTTTATTATGTCATGAATGAGTATAATATAATTCCATTTGGTTGGATCGGCCATAAAAAGTTGGAAAAATTGCTATTAAGCAATTCTACGATATATGTTTATCAGTAATATGTAATTGTGAGCAAGTATGGTCAGATTTTTACAATTCACACCGAACATTTCACAGTTTCATACTCACCATCATGCTAATTTTAAAAGTAAATACCAGATCTCAGAAATGTCATGGGAACAACAGACCCTGGAATTATGCAGTTTAAATAATTGTAAAGGCAGTTTTCTAACTAAAAATACGAAAATATATCGTCAATGAAATTACAAAATGTCACATAAATATGTTCAATGTCACATAGCAACAAATTCTTCAAAGTAAAAATAAATCACAAACTTTACTACATCCGATCCCGAGTTTATCACTTTTGATTGAGGTAACCAATTCTAGCAAAATGCTCGCAATCAAGAAAAATAAAAAGTACGAATTATAATATCAGAACGGCCAAGACTATTGAAACAGTCCAGATCGCATGTCACACCTGCACATTTTTCATCAACGCAATGAGTGATGTAACCAAACGAATTCAACAAGTTTAAGGATACAACCTCAGAAATATCAAGACATACATTCTGTGTCATCATCATTATTTTTAGATCACTGTCATGTGAAGGCCAAGCATTGATATGAAAATGACAATTGTCACTTACTCCGAGATGAAAGAATCCTATGGCATAATAGCATGAAGCAAAAAAGTATGAACGAACCTTTGAATCTCATCCAGTGTTGTTATTGCGTTCGCATCATAATCTTTAATTACCATAAGATATGCGATTGATTAATGATCAGTGTTTTACAAACACTTCATTTTTTACTTGTACATCTCACTTTCCGATACAGTCAACCAACCAATTTTTTGTGACTTGCTTAAGTCAGATGTCTGGATAATCATATCGTAAAGATATGGCAAAACGATATGTAGGAATTGGACAGATCGACAATAACCTTGGTATATAAACACTTTCGTTACTGTAGTGTTGAGTGTATTTGAATTTGAACGAAATTACCAATCCTATCTACACATTATATAATTCATTGCTGTATAACAAACTTTACAAAAAAATTATTAAATGAATTGCTCTTTAAACTATATATATATATATACACTACATTATGTAACTATATTATATATCATTATCATGCAAAAAAATGTCAACTCGACCAACTCGTCCATATTAACTTTCATCGAGTATTTTTCATACAATATACATTATTACCTACTTGCATAATGCAAGTTGCATTCAATATATTTAAAAATGGCACGCCATAAAAGTATGAAACATTCATAGTTCACCTACAGTTTATATTCAGGTTTTAGCCGTAATCACACATTCCGCAAATCATTAAAAATGCCCCATTATATCTCACAAAGTTGATATTTGCCGGTTCTCATTTGACACTTTGGGACTATTGGAACCCTACAAATAATAATTGTAGACAAGCTTCGTCACAATGGAGTATATATTGGTTGTTTTGAGTTTTATTTTGATTGCGTGGCTAGTCCTTTCTAAGAACAAGAGTAAAGGAAACCTTCCTCAAGGTACACACATGAAAACCAAGCATCAACGAATAATTCGTAAATATGTAATTTACGTTGTATAATTTTTAACTGTTAAAGGGCCACGTGGATTACCTCTCTTGGGTAATTTCCATCAAATTATTAAAGACCCACATAAACGCTTATCTGAATGGGTAAAAGACCATGGGAAATTATTCACGATCAAGATTGGAGGGAAAAGGTGATTTTTTTGCTCCTTTTAATTCTCCTTAAAACCACGAACACAATTACCAATTTTAAACCCCTTGTTTCAGCGCCCTCATAATATCCGATCCAAAGCTGCTGAAGGAACTATTTGCACTCCAGGCATCTACAGGAAAATTCCATACGGATACATTTTTCGTACTATCCAGGGGCCCATATGGCATGTTCTCCACCTCAGGGGACACTTGGTTGGAACAGCGACAATTTTGTATGCGCAGCTTGAGAGAATATGGATTTAAGAATAAATCAACTTTGGAACCAATTATTGCCGGCGAAGTGGATGAAGTGATTAATTTTATTGATTCGGAAATGGAAAAACACAAGGAAGTGGCAAGTCTTAAACAAGTTTTCAACATTGCAACAAACAATGCCCTGTGGACAATTTATAGCGGCCAAAGAGTTAGCTTCAATAATGCCAAACTAAATAAACTGCTACTGGAAATGTTGGAGTTGGTTTAAAAAATTACATGATAACACAACTATACAATTATACTTGCATATATATGAAGCATAAATAATATCGCTAACGGTTCAACTATATTATGTACTCTTATGATTTTGATGCAGTGCAATGCAGATAACGGTAAAAAGTGGACTCAACTTTATGCCTTGGCTCAAATATATTGCACCAAATTGGTCGGGATACAATTTCTTGAACAGGGTTAGCAACGACTTGCATGTATTCATTGAAAACATAGTTGAAGAACATAAGGAGACGCATGTATCAGGTTCACCCCGAGACGTTATTGATACTTATATTGATGAAATGCAAAAAACCAAGGAGCCTAAATCGAGCTTTTACGGAACTGAAGGAGGTTTGCTTTAAAATCCACAAATCAAATATAAGTACTTATGGGGTAATGTGCAGAAAGGAGGAAAACGTAAATGATTGTATATTATTATTTGATTTTCAGAGAAACACGCAGTAGCGTCAATTGTGGCAGTTCTAGAGGCGGGTGGTGGAACAAGTAATAAAAAACAAAAATAATAACATGTATATGCTCTTTTCCCCCAGTTGTATGTTTGTTCTATTCAAATGCCTAAATTGTTTAAAACAGCACCATACAGTTTGGAATGGATACTTTTGTACGTAAGTTATCATCCGGAAGTGCAGAGAAAACTCCATCAGGAAATCGATGATGTACTTGGAAGGAATAGAGACGCTTCCCTCCTTGATAAGGAGAAGTATGAGTTTATGCTAATTTAAAATCTAGCGTCTTTTATTTATCCCCAGTTGTGTTGTTGCAATATATTTTTCTAATGCATTTAATGGGTTAACCCTACTTAGGATGCCATATACGGAAGCTGTGATTTGCGAATCACTGAGGTTTTCTTCTATGATCTCACTTGGCCTTATACATGAACTTTTGGAGGATGTTGAATTTCATGGATACAGTTTACCAAAGGGACTCCTCCTAATTGGCAATCTTTACCACATCCACCACGACGAAGAATTTTGGAATGATCCAATGTCTTTCAAACCGGAAAGATTTTTGAATGAGACGGGATCCGCTGTTTTAAAAAAGGAAGGCTTTGCCCCGTTTCTGGTGGGAAGAAGAATTTGCTTGGGTGAAACAATGGCTAAAGATGTTCTTTTCTTGTTTGTTGCAAAATTATTCCAAACTTATGACATCACACCTTGCAACCCCGAACCAGACTTTGAACCTGATGTTGGCATTTCACTGTTACCAAAACCATGCAAATATGTAATGAAAAAGCGAATGTAGTAAAGTATCACCCCCTGTGAGGCTTAATATGATGATGAACATCTTCAGAATATCATGCCATATCTTTGTGCCCTGAAATTCAGTTTTGGGTGCTAATGACATACTTGACATACAGTGTTCGTGTTCGATTTACTCAATATTTAGGTTGAGATAAAAAACATTGTACTATTGCATTAAGTACTATTATTATTTATTATCCATGTTGTGCGAGTTTTTGTAGCGAATTATTGACTCGTGGACATACAAAATCCTTACTTATTCGTTGTAAATGTTTCTCTGATTTTATGAAAATGCAACAAAATGTTATCGCATGTACTATTTTTGGCCAGTGTTGATCTTTTTTTTCGAAGCGTAGCTTCGGAAACGGTACCTTTCGACGCGAAGCGTCGAT